>LOEQ01002247.1:202559-217004 GCA_001685075.1 Bramus lutescens | reverse complement strand
TGGGAGCCTAGTCTGTTTGGATGCTCACCTTCCTAGACCTGGATGGAGGGGGGAGGACCCTGGACTTTCCACAGTGCAGGGAACCCTGACTGCTCTTAGGACTGGAGAGGAAGGGGGAGGGGGAGGGAAATTGGAGGAGGGGGAAATTTTTAATAAAAAAATTATGTTTCAAAGGCAGATAATTCTTGAGTCTGATATTATTAGTTCAAATAGTTAAAAGCTATATGTACGCTGTGGGTTTCTTTTAAATTTCATTGTGTACATGGGTTTGTGTGTACCCACACACGTGAGGGGGTTCACAGGCATGCCCACTTGTCTGTGTAGGCCCGAGGTTGACGCTCTGTGTCTTCCTCAGTTACTCCCCACCTTATTTCTTAGTTTCTTACTGCACTTGGATTTGGCTGACTCGACAGTACTGGCTGGCCAGTAAGTCCTGGAGAAGCNNNNCCACTTTCCCAGATTACAAGCACACACTGCTGCATGGCCACTTGAGTGCTAAGACGGTACGCCAGTCCTCGTGCTTTCACAGCAAGCATTCTGCCACCTGTGACAAAGCTCTAATCTCAGCCCATCTGTGACCTCTTAGGGAATAAGGGTATGATCACAGATGGCTAATCTTTATGCTCACGACTAAAATGTTCTCTTCTCACATAAAGGCTATTTGATTACAACCTTTGGTCCTAGAACAGACCAGTTTAAGAATGTTTATGATGCAGTTTACCGAAACTTCTTCTGTACAGGACAATTAGCCTCAGAGTTCAGTTTAAATCTGTGTATATATTTGTAAGTCTACCTAAGTTATTATATCTTAGGTTTCAATCTGTTTTCAAGTATGCAATATTCATAATAAAACATTTCAGATTAAACTGTCAAGGCTATTTTACTTAGTTGATTCTTGTTAAGTCAATCTGTTTTCTATCTACATATGTGGCACCTTAAAGGTGAGGCCAAGGTTGGAAGAAATCCTGTAGACAGTACACATTTGAATCTTGAACAGAATAAAAGCATCCAAAAATTTTATTTGCAAAGACAGTTTCTTGATACCTAAAACTCAACTTTATACTTTGAGACAACACAGCTCTGACTGGCTCCTTGATATACCAGTTACACTATACCTAATACTATGCCAATCCTTCTGGAATCAGTGGGGGGCCACACCAATTATAAATGCTTATTTCTACCTCTGTATCTTTTTTCACATCGTCATAAATTCTGTTGCCAAAACACTAATGCAGAGCCAGGCAAAGAACATCCATAGCTGAATATTGTTCAAAGTTTATTACAATAGGGCAAACACCGAGGAACATTAAGGTAGCAGACTGACCTCTGAAAACTCTTACAGAAAGAAAAGAACATAGACTTCATTAATTGAAAATAATTCCTAATACCAGTTTTATCTTGTCCAAGTTGCTCAATCCAATTCTATGCCCTTAAAATACTCATCAGTTCTATCTCTTTGCTAGTTTCTCCTTCATCATCTCAAAACAAAATTATGTAGCTAGTTTTGAAGATTAACCTTTAATATTTAATCCTATACCTTAATAGCTGAGGTGAATCTACTTTTTTGTAACTGAGAAAAACTAAACAACCACTTCTCTTCCTATAAAAGTTACCTTACGTGACTACTTTTAAGACTCTTGGCTCTCATCTACTGACCCAGATGTTACAATACAGAAGGTCAAATATCAGACAGTCTACTCTCTCAAGACACAAATGACTGTTATGCTCTGAGTATGATAGTAGCTGAGAAGCCTGAACAAAGTATTTTGAATATTTATAGAAGACAGCTCCTAGTAGGAAAGATCAAAAATGACCTTATAAACAAACTAGAGCTATTATTGCAAAGGAACATCTCTGCCTGGTACAGCAGAAGGGAATGAACAGAGAAGAAAAATGTAAACATGGAGAGATGGGACCAGTGAGCAGGCTTAGCAGGTAGAGGCTAGACACCATTCCTGAGGACCTGAGCTTAATCCTTTGGACCCCACAATTGTGGAAGAAAACAGATTTCTGCAATTTGTCCTCTGACCTCTCTTCTGCATGCACCCATGCATGAACATGCATGTGGGCTCACACTCGCTCACATACACACACACACACGAATGAATGAATGAATATAAGATTTATAAATAGTTTAAAAATGAAATGTAGAGGTAAGATGTTTGGGTATAATACAATATGGCATTCATTTTCATTATCAACTTAGGAAATGAGCTCAAAGGTCAAGAAATGGATCATGGCTTGAAGCTTTAGACAGCCATTCTGTGATGTCCTATAAAAAAGCTAAGAATGCCTAGGCGACACCTTAGAGCTGGCCCAGCTGGTGTGGCACCAGTGAGCTGGTCCCTGAGGACATAGGGAGTGGAGCTAGCTCCACCCCTTGCTGCTAGCTGCACGGGGTGAACTAGCCAGGGGTATGCTGGAGAACTATCCTAGTGGTAAGGATGAGGGAAAGCTGGCAGGCTGACCCACCCAGCCACCATCCAGGCCCAGAACCAGAGACATTAGTTAGTTCACTCCGACATCTACCCCATCTATGAACTATTGGAGCATGTAAAGGGGCCAGAACTGCAGATCCAAAGCTGCAGGATCTCCGTAACACAGGGCAACAACAGGATACCCAAGAGGAGTCCCAGTGAGGGCCCAGTGTGAATAGTGGAGCAGAGACCAGGGCTTCAAGCCACTCCCTACAATCAACATTGTAAGCAAAGATGAACGGACTAAAGGGTAAACTGTGTGACTCACTGGACTGCACTACAGCTTCCACAACAAAGACCCCCCTTTTTTTTTCTTAAGTTTTCTTTTATTTGAGGGGGAGGTTGCAAGGGCAGAGGGCAGATCAGATACCAAGGGACAGGGAGATGAGAGGGATTGAGATGAATGATATGAAATCCACAAAGAATCAATAAAAAGTTTTTTTAAAAAAGTAAATTACAGAAATTTTGTAAAATTTCTTTTGTGAATGTGGCCTTAATGTAGTATAATACAAGAATTATACAACAAATTCTACAAATATTTACTTAATTGGTAGAAAAATCATTGTAGAAAAATGAGCCACAATTGTGATGAGCAGAATTTTTTAAATAAAAATCTTAACAAAAAAATAATAGCTAAGAAGCAGTAATTAGTTACTTTTCTCATGGCTGAGACCAAATACCTGACATGAAGCAACTTAGGGAGGGAAGGAGTTATTTAGCTCACAGTTTAAAGATATCATGGCAGGAAAGATGTGTAAAGAACTGATATATTTCATTCTATTTAACAACTATAAGGCAATTTGTATATGTGAATACAGTATCTATCTAATTATGACTCAACTACTGTCATGTTTTGAATGTTTAGACAAATTCAGCAATAAAAACCTTCATACATGTCTGTGCACAAACCAGAGTATTTCAAGATGTGTCAGAGGGTAGAGTCATTATAAACTGTTATGAATGTGATGAACACACAGCTAAATTAATTTCACTTCCACAAAGTGAGAGCCCATGTTCTTTTACTCACTCTCTGTGGGACAAGCAGTAAGATTATACTTTGTTCCTTGCCAATGGCCACTGTCACAATAAAGCCAGCAAAGGTGGGATTTTCCCTCAAGTAGCGAATGCGACTGTAAAAGGCAGTAAATCTTTTAAAAGAACTAGAAGTATATAAGGTATCTCTTTCTCTCCTTGTGATGCCTTTCTCTATCACAGAAATATCTGCCAAACAGTCTTTGAAGTCTACCAGAAGAGCAAAGGGTTAATAATGGAAAGCCCCCATAATTTTGCTAAAGCAACTGGCATGCCTAAATTACTCTCTACAGTAGAGCAAGGGACAAACACAAGGCTTTAAATGTCTCTCAATCTCATTCTGTAATAACAAACAGTGTGGTGATGTATTTCTAAATGCTCAGAGCAGGCAAAAGCCAGTAAATAGAAGCAAACTAAATCTCACCCTTAAAATCAGAATAGATATCCAGAATTAAAACATTTCAAACTAAAACTGTCGCTGTGAAATTAATCCCCAATGTTAACTACGAAAGAGCAGCGCTTCTACCCTTCCTGCACCTAAGCTCTGTCCTCCTTTACAGTAGGGTTAGAAAGAAGATACATTTTTTAAAATAAGACCTATGAGAAATCCATGTCTGCAAATGCCTTATCGCTTATTTAAGAGAATGTCAAAGAATCACCCACATTAAGATCTTACTACTCTCAGCAAAGTAAAAGAGATTATAGAAATTAAGTAGGAAATATCAAAATTCATTTATGCTTGGGGGGGTGTGACAAGAGGCAGCACAGGTTTAACATGTTATAATTCTTCAGCACTGGTTCCGACTACAAGCTAAACTGCAACCATGAAATCAAAAAAGGTCTGCTTTAATGTTGAGACACCACAGCGAAGAAAACCAGCACAGCGAATGTCTGTATAAATGTAGCCTGATCACTGCCAATCACCAACAGCTTTAAGTGCTTCACTTTGACTATAAATTGTTCTCTGCTCCACTTTGACAGCTTGCTTTCTAGTGCTGTCAAATGTTTAAAGAATGGTGAAATTACATGGCTATGAATTAAATTAGATACTTTCAAATCTGGCAAATGTAAAGCATCTTTAGGTTAACTCAGTGTTAACAGTTGATTAAGACTATTTAAAACAGTCTTAATCTTATTTTAACAAAGTAGCAAAAAAATCAGTAGGAAGAATACACCATTCTAAAGATGAAATGACATCAAAGGTGCATTTTTTAAGCAAACTGGAAAAAAGAAAAGCGAAAAAGAAAGGCAAAAATCCTGAATGTCAAAAACCAAAGGAATACAACTACTTCAAAAAAAACCAACATATTATAGATAATGCTACAATGAAATCACGCATAGCCTTTGTGTGTGTGTATGGGGNGGTCGGTTGGTTTTTGTTTTGTCCGAGGCAGGGTTTCTCTCTGGCTGTCTTGGAACTCGCTCTAGAAACCAGGCTGGCCTTGAACTCACAGAGAGATCCCCATGACCTGCGCCATCAGCCCCAGCATAACCTTTGTCTCTATAACCACAATCTTTGACATTTCTCCAGAGTCTGGAGCAACAATGACCTCTGTGAACTGGCCTGTGCTTCAGCCTTGACTGCAAGGTTTTGTTGCATCCTCCTCTATCTAAATTTCAAAAAGAAATTAAATGTTTGTTCTACTTTAGACCCTTCTCCCCTGATTTTAGAATGGTTATCAGAAATCCCAGAATATTTTATGGAAAAGCAGGTTCATCTTCTGAACAAAATTAGACTGTAATAAGACTTAAGGTTTTCCTTCTGTTCACAGAGAGAACTCTTGAAGAGGAGGTTTCTATGCGATCCAGTGTAGTTTAAATCAATCAGCAAGGCAAAGACTCTGACTTCAGTGCCATCAGCTGCTCTTCCCTGTTTTCCTCTGCCTCTTCATCCAGCTCAAGAGCTGTAGTGGCCTTGGCGTTGCTGATGCAGGGACTAAATGGCAGTGGTTATTGGCAAGAAGGAATGGTTTCACAAGAGCTGATGCTACAGAAAGCAGTGGAAACAACTTGGCTACTTAAGGTGGGGGAAGGGGGTGGCTTTTGGAAGTATTGAGCAGCTGCTCCAGGACCAGCAACTCCACAGGGCAGAGAGAGTGGCTCTTATTTGCTCATTGTAGGCACACTTTCAAAAATGGGCTATGATAAAAAAAATTAATAACAGTACGTTTTTAAGAAAAAGTATCAAAGGGAACCATTGTTCATGTAGATCAAGCTTACCACTAAATGTTTCAGATAAGTTGTTGTTCATCTCAAATGTCAGTTGAGAATTACTGATGACAGGGCACCTGCCTAGCATGTATGGAGCCCTGATTTCAATGCTGAGCATCTCTAAATATGTAAAAGAAAAAAATACATAAAATGTGCACATGTAACAGATCTCAAATCAATTGCTCAAGTTTCTCACCAAATCTTAACCTTCAGCTACACAATCAAAACAATACAGCTGACAGATCACAGAGGGATGAGAAAAGACAAAAATGAATTATTTAATAAACAATACATGAGAAATGATTATATTATGAAAATTCCAGTAAATACTAATTATTAACTTTGCCTTCACCCTCCCCCCCAAAAAACCAACTATTTTATCTCCTGGCAACTAACAAATTTATTTTCTATAAATGCAATATTATTTTAAATTCTTATTATTAATGTTTCCATTTTCACTGCTTTCTAATACATACTTGTGATCTGATCATGTAGAACATGTGAGACATAAAGTCTACAATATCATCTTAATTACAAGGAATTAATAATGAAGTCAAAGGCCAGAGAGACAGCTCAGGTGTTAAGAGCACTGACTGTCTTGTCTTCAGGGGAGCCAGGTTTGATTCCCAGCACCCATACAACAGCTCACAACCTTCTCTAACTCCAGTCCCAGGGGACCTGATCCTCTCTTCTGGACTCTGTTGGTACCAGGAAAAACTCATACCCATAAAATAAAATAATGATGAAGTCAGATGTCATCATATCTATGATACTTGATTGGATTTTGGTTGATGAGCATGTACAAGTCACAGGGGTTCAAATCCCCAGAGCCACATAACAAACAAAAATTAAAACAAAGAATTCTCTATTTTAAAAAAAAAAGGACATGTATAATAAAGAGAACTAAGAGAAAGAAGGTTACGTGGGCCAGTTATTTTTCTCAAAGGAAGTGGGTCTAAAGGACCCTAGTCCTACTCTACAGGAGATTCTTATCACCTAGCACAGTCTGTGCTCTCTGTGTGCAGGGTATTTGAGTGTGCTAGCTGCAACATCTGCTCATTACTCCTTAGCAAAACAGGGACACAGATAAATTCACAAAACCACTAAACACCGCTAAGGCTTTATGAAAGGGAAACAAAAAAACGGTGGATCAATGACCATTTTCTATATCTATTTCATCATTGGAACGAGTGAAGGAGATTCCTCAGCCTACAAGAGGACAAAAACAAAATCTCTTTGGCTAGAACTTGCTCAAGAAACAATAGGCAGCCTAAAGAGAAGCAGTGACTAAGGAGCCTGAGCTCTAAACACAGCCTGGGGTGGGCTACGTTTGCTCTCCTCTCTTAGTTGCAATAGAGTAAACCAACATTTTTCTTTCTAAGACTAAGTAAAATTATGGATTTCATCAAAGATTTTTATTTTGTTTTTGTTAGATTATTTTTAACATGACAACCACATGGGATAAAAAAAGTTAACAAACTGAAATTAAGCAGTTACTTTCCCTTTACTATTCAACCAGTTGTTCAAAATTAAGCAAACCTGAAGACAGTGATTTCAATGTGGGGACATCCCATAATAGAAACTAAACATGTCACTATGTACTTTTCAAAAACAGATACTAAGGTAAAAATTAACACATCTGTTGAGCTGGCCCAGAAGTATACTCAGAAATATCATTGTAAAAGATCAAAACTGAGAAAACTTAGTTTTTAAACTTCAGAAATAAAGACATCATCCTTTATGGATGGTTGGGCAAAAATCTGTCACTTACAATGTACAAACACATGCATTAAATTCCAAAGGGCAGAACCAAAAGGCAGAGCTACTTCCTGATTCCATAAGGCCCTCAAGAGAAGGGAAATGAATCTAATGACAGCGTACCTGGCCAAACTGTTCAAACATGTAACAACTATGGAGGACACTACTGTTCCCATGAACTGTTTTCATAAAAACTACCACCAGACAGGCTTCAGCTAATCAAAACTGACTAAAGCAACTACAGCAATTAGACAGCTATGAAAGGTGAACTGAAGACAATAAATGCCGATGAGATAACAGCATTCCAGCTGTCCGGACCCTGTCACTGACACAGAGATGAAGGGAAACATCCTTCAAAGAGCAGGCTGTGGGATAGGATAAGAACAAAGTCACTGCTTCACAGCACTGTGATAACCAAATGTTCTATAAGGAAACTGAAATTGTTTTTAAAACATTGCTAATAAGGAAAAAAATGTCTTCACTGATGAATTTTACCAAATATTAATGCTGGATTTTTTCCCCTTATAGTTTAGTATGCTTCTTTGTTTGGCCTACATGTATATCTGTGCACCACTTAAATTTCAGGAGAGCAGAAAAGGTCATTGGATCACCTGGAACTGGAGTTACAGATGGTTGTGAGCTGCCATATCAAACTCTGAAAGAACAACCAGTTCTCTTACCTGCTGAGCTATCTCTCCAGTCCCAAGTTATGCCACTTTCGTATAAACTTCCAAAAAATGAAGAGGAGCATTCAAAACTTACTATATGAGAGCAACTTTACTAGACAAAACAACATATTTTATAATGATTTGTGAGACTATTTGCTATAAATAAATAAATGAATCTAATTTTCAACATTCTACAAGAATGTGCCTTTTTCCATTATCTCACTTTGGTAAACAATTCCAGTCTTATTATTCTCATTATCTGTATTTTATGTTTTTCTATCATTTCACTCATGAAATATCCAATCTCTGTTTAGACCTGTCTCGACAGGTCTCATTAATTCCCTAGAAAGAAACTTTGGGGACTTGAGGAGACAGTTGAGTGGCTGATATACTTACTAAGAGGGACGGAGATCCGAGTTCAGACCCCTATGCTGTGGGATACAGGCTTATCTGGATTTGCATCAAGCTCATGAAAATATAAAATTGTATTTTACTAGTCTCTTCACTGTACTACCTTCTCTTTTCAAAACTTTTCTCTTTTGTTGCATTTAATCTTAACTTATATTATTTCTCTCTTTTTTTTTTATTGGTTCCAGGGTACTTCTTCGACTTTAACTTATAGGTCATTATTTTGGTCTTTGTGTTTATTATATAGCATTTTCCAACTAATTTAATTTGGTAATACATCTTT
This sequence comes from Bramus lutescens, assembly GCA_001685075.1. Taxonomy (NCBI): domain Eukaryota; kingdom Metazoa; phylum Chordata; class Mammalia; order Rodentia; family Cricetidae; genus Bramus; species Bramus lutescens. Next base: position 208,167 of record LOEQ01002247.1, on the reverse strand, counting down.
TTATTGGTATGCACATGTGTGTTAGGTCAATGTTTGTGGTGTCTCTATTACTTACTCTCCCCATCATTTTCTGAAAGTTCCTCAATGACCCTGAAGCTCAGTAGCTGGCTAGATTGGCTGGCCAATGATGTCCTGGGATCCCCATTACTCGATCTCTCCAACATTGAGATTACAGGGTTATGCCATCGTGTGCAGCTTTTTATGTGGGTGCTCAGAATCTGAACTCAGATCCTCGTGACTGTATAGCACTTTAGTAACTAGGTCCATCTCCCTAGTTCCTTGGTAGACATTTCTAAGAATTATGTTTGTTTCTTTTTTGTATCAGCCTTAACATAATCATGTTCACAAATACAGAACATACTCCCTCCATGCTTTTTCATCTGAGATCACGTCTCTGTCCAACCTAGCCATTTCAATTACTTTAAAAACAAAGCAGAAAAAAAGTTGTTATGGTTTCTAATATCCTGAATCATCCATCTGTTTTTTTTATATTTTAAGTTTAACAGCATACTCCTATAACTTGTCACATGATGCAGACAATTTTGCCTTTCCAGTTTAAATAATAAATATTTAATTTGTTACCAGTACAAATATTAATATGATAGGAAGGTCCATGGCCAAGAACTAAAAAGGCATAAGTTAAATGGCAATTATAATATCTAAGTCTCAGCTTGCTTTTCTGCAAGTAAATTACTGACATATTATTTAAGATAGCCTCTCCACTTGTGGGGAAACTAAGGTCAGGATGCAAAATAAATAAATGAATGGATGGATGAATGGATAAATAAATATATGAATGAATAAATGAATAAAATCATTAAATAAAAGAAACCTCCCATCTAAAGGTTGATAACAACTCCCTCCTATAATTAAAAAAAACAAACAAACAAACAACAACAAAAACCCAAACAGAACACATCCTCCACAAAGACTTAACAAAACAGAGGTAAATATTAGCAGTCTGGAAACACACTCAGAACCCAGAAACAATCAGATACTGGGAAGGATTCTGCCCAAGAGCTTTCCCAAACAGAAGATGCACCTGAAGGGTTCAGCTGCGTCTAAACCCTGCAGATGTAGAACCCTCCAGGGATGCTCCTTGAACAGAGTGAGCCAGAGGTGAGCTCGTCCTCTAACAAGACACCAACAAATCTTGGTGTCAGCTAGGAGACCCTCATACACTGACCATGACATTATTAAAATGGTTCCTCTAGATACCTGACAGAAGCAAACAAAATGATTACTGAGAAAGACAGGCTCTAAACCTAGTGTTTCATTAAAAGCACCTCAGAAAACAGTCATTCAGATTATATAAATCAAGTGCAGATGACATTTTTCTAAATAACAAAACTTATTAAAAAAAAACTTTTTTGGCTTTTATATATTTCTAGACAATTAAAAAAAACAAGACTATACAAGTGTGAGAATATTATCATAGCTCAATTCAACTGTTTACAGTTTGCCAAAATCCTCAAAATACATTTTAAGCATCTTAAAAACATCTCTTACCAACTCAACATTACAAATGAACAACTATAAGTTATATCATTATGCTTTAAAAACTAGACAGTGCTTTTATTTTGCACCAAAGAAGAGATTACACTGATATAACAGTATGTGACATTCTGAAATAAACTAACAAGAAATCCCTCCATTTTGCTGTAAGTATACACTAACTCCATGTTTTATCTTCTTTATAATACCAAATGAATTCATTTTGTAAGATCTAAGTTTTCTTTATCAAGAAATAGAAAAGTGATTTAAAGTACTATTCTAAAACTTTTACTACTACTTTGATCATTTTGAATTTGTATTACCAAAATGGATCAAAAATAGTCCTTTCCATAATCAGGTAGCTATAGATACCAGCATCTTCCTTCTCCCCTCATACCTATTGTATCTGGGAGGTCTAGTAGTTCATTGTGCTGCAAGTCAAGGTTGGTTATCTGTGTGCAGTTTCCAATCTCCTTTGGAAGGTGTTCAAGTTGATTGTGAGCTACATCCAGGGTAATGAGGTTACATAATTCACCTGTAAATTGATCAACATAATAATAAGCATTAAGGAATATATCAGGTAATACTGAAAGCAAGGGAGTACATTTATGATTCCTAAATTCAACTTGTACTTCAAAACAGTAAATTATCTGAAGACAGTCCTGTAGTGAAAGAAAATTTCAACTCAACCAGACTCGCAAACAATTACTTCAGAAACTGACAGCTAATGAAATGGAAAGGATGCTTATAAACCAAGGCTTCATCCTTCTGTGCTGTGTGTTCTCGGTGCTGTCTTTTGGTCCTAGGGACTGAACCCCAGGCCTCACACATACTAAGCACATACTCTGTCACTGAGCTACACACAAACCACCTTACCCTCTAATCCTGCCATATATTCCTTTGAAGTAGACATTTAAAGCACAAATGCTAATATATTCTAAGACTTTTAAAAAACTGACTAGTTTAAATAACCACATTCAGCACATGATATTAGAGACACCTTCTTACCTATATATATGTATGCTTTCAAAATGCATTTTCTGGTGCTATATAAATGACTAAACTGATATTTTAAATAAAAATTCCTTCACAATTTAATAGAAAATGAGGTACATTTCCCCTACCCATTCTGGGTTAGAAAGAGGTACACTAACAATTCAAATTTCTTAGTATTAGCTGCATGTTAAGACCCTTTTGATGTGGAATTCCCCTCCATATGTTGTGAATACCATTGGTGAATAAAGAAACTGTCTTAGTTAGGCCCGTGATAGGATAGAGTAGAGCTAGGTGGGAAAAACTAAACTGAATGCTGGGAGAGAGAGGTCAGAGTCAGTGAGAAGCCATAGAGCCACCACCAGAGACAGACACGCTGGAACCTTACCAGTAGGTTATTTTATATTGTTAATATAAAATAATAGAAATGGGTTAATTTAATATGTAAGAGCTTGCTAGGAATATGCTATAGTGTTTGGCCTAGCAAGGATACAGTTTCTGTGTTCGGGAGTCTGGGTGGCCGGGAAACCAACAAGCGGCCTCATACAACACCTTTTTCTATTTATAACAGATATGTTGATATGAACATGATGTGTTTGTTTGTTTGAGACAAGGTTTCTCTCTGGCTCTCCTGGGACTCACTCTATAGAACAGGCTGGTCTAGAACTCAGAGATTCACCTGCCTCTACCTCCTCTAGAACTCAGAGATTCACCTGCCTCTACCTCCTGAGTACTGAGATTAAAGGTATGAGGTTTGAAGATACTGAAAAATGTAAAAACTATAAAATTCTGAAAAAAGAGTGGGAGAAAACATTTACAAGTCATGGATTTGATAAGGAATACAGAAATATTTAGAATACATAAAGACCTCCTCAGTCCCAAAGAAGCCAATTTAAAACTTGATTCGGGCTGAGCAGCGTCACACCCTGTAATCTGGCAGTAGGAGACTAAGATAGAAAGTTTGCAAGCTAAAAGAGCCTTCTGCCTGTACTACACAGAATCATGATTCAAAACACAAACTGTGAGGAGTTGCAGGTTTCCAAGGGGCAAATGCACAAAGGCTAGTACACAGGCAAAGGCAGTTGACATGTCTAAACCTCAGATGAGTGAAAGCAATACATTTTATCACTGTATCCATTAGGATAGCTATTACTGGAAAACAGAAAGTGTGGAGAGCAAGTACAAAAATTCTAATTTTGAGTTCAGCTGATTGGAATAGAAATTGGCAGTCTGTGGCAATCAGTAGATTAGCTCCTTAAAAAACTATGAATATAAAAAAAATACAGTTATAACAGAGTTTTACCTCTGGGAATTCTGAAATTAAAAAAAAAAACAATACTGAAAGCAGGGACTAATTAAAAAGTATAACCACTGTTATCTGTAGAACAGTACTCATGGAAGCATCATTCTTCATAGCCAAAAATAAGTATAACCTCAAATGTCCAGAAGTCAATGAATAAACAAAATGTTATACATATAAATAATATTTTTATTCTTTATAAAAGAATGGAATTCTGATCTTCTGATCCATGTTAAAACTGGATAACCTTGAAAAATATGCTAGGTGAAATAAACCAGACACAAGGGCAATAAATTAAATGATCCTTATATGATCCTATTTATATGTATAGACAGAAAGTATAATAGTTACTGGGTTCTGAAGAAGATGGGGTGGAGCAGTTTAATGGGCATACAATGGTGTTCTCAGTGTATGAAAAGGTTCTGTAGTTGAATAATGATAGTTGGACAATATGAACACACTACCACTAAACCACTAAATAAATTCTAAGCAACATCTACTTTCTAACCATAAAAAAAATATATATGGTCAACCTAAAAAGCCCATGCTAAGATTTATTTTTATATTGGATAAGAGGAAGAATCTCAGAGCAGTCTTCACCTTGGGGGTTGGGTAATAAAAATATGTGTATACATAAATACATAAGAATATACATAATAAAATTAAAGACAGAACAGAGACTAGTCAACATATATAAATGTTGGCTGTTTAGGAAAAAAACTATATTGGTAACACATGCAAGGCTTGAAATTATAAAAATAGAAAGAGAAAGAAGACACATACTACAAATATCAGCAGTGAAACAAGAGTACATTCTACATTCTTCTTTTTCATTTTCAGCTTTTGAGACAAGTCTTGTCCAGTAGCCCAGGCTGGTACTGAACTTGTGATCCTATGACTTCAGTCTCCAAAGTGGTAGAATTATAAGAATGTACCTCCATATTCAGCCCATTTCTTAGAGGTTTTTTATATTGGTGTTGTTGTTCCTGATTTTGATAGAGGGGCAAGTTCTCACTATGTACCACTAGCTAGCCCAGGCTAGTCTCAACTTATGACAGTCCTCCTGACCTTGCCTCCCACATGCTGGGATTACAGTCTGGCCTTCCATCTTTAAAATAATAATAAGTACTTTAAGCAACTTTATAATTGTGAATCATAAATTCAAAAACTTTGGCTATACAAACAAGTCCTTAAAAAATCATACACAAACACCAAAACTCAACAAATAGGAACTCCTAATGATACTCTAACCATTAGATACATTTTATATATAGCTGTAAAATTTTTCCCTCCAAAAACTGTGGCACAAATGGTTTCTCTGGAGACTCATACCAAGTGCTTAGACAAGAATTAACTAACACTCATGTAGTCTCTCACAAAATGTTGTAAATAGGGAAATATTTCTAAATTCGTTTTATTAGGCTAGCATTACCCTGATATCAAAAAACAGTCAAAGGCAGTACAAAAAGAAAACCCACAGACCAATGGCTAATTCCCTCTTTATATAATATGACACTTTATATATTGTAGAGACGTAGAGACTTAACGTAAGAATTTATCAATTCCAAATATACAATACTGGTTCTGTGCTCGAAAAATTAACCAACTGTAATTCAATGCATCAACAGTCCTAAGGAAGAAAAATTATCTAATGACTGATATAAATATTTGATAAAATTAAAAGTGTTTTTAATGTTAAAAATCCTAATAAGGAACAGAGAGAAATTTATATATGAATTTTTAACCCTGATTTTCATTCTGATACATAAAAACTTGAAGTCAACACTTCTGTCCTTCCACACCACTTGCCCCTCTTTTTTA
>LOEQ01002247.1:184974-196189 GCA_001685075.1 Bramus lutescens | reverse complement strand
TTTTTTTTTTTTTGCTTGTGTTTGTTTTTGTTTTTTGTTTTTCAAGACAGGGTTCTTCTGTAGTTTTAGAGCCTGTCCTGGAACTAGCTCTTGTAGACCAGGCTGGCCTCAAACTCACAGAGACCCCCATGTCTTTGCCACCCAAGTGCTGGGATTAAAGGCGTGCGCCACCACCGCCCACCCGGCAGTAGTGCATGCCTTTAATCCCAGCCCTAGAGACAGAATATAAAATGGGAGGAGACAGCTCTCAGCCAGTCTTATTCTGAGGATTCAGGAGGCAGTATCACCATTTTGGACTAAGATAGAGGTAAGAGCCAGTAGCTGGATGTTTCACTTTTTTTTTACCTTCAGGTTGAGCCCCAATATCTGTCTCTGAGTTTCTATTAGACATGGTACAGCAAAACACAAAAGAACTGAAATGATTCCAAAGCAAATGAACTGTATGTCAAAATACATCTAGTATTAGTTAAAGTAGTACAACAAAATCTAGACCCAACAATGCTATAACAATGCTCTGGTATCCAATTAAAATGCAATCATGCATCCAGATACAGAAAGTATGATCTCCGATGAAGAAAGAAACAAAAGCAAGAGATAACAACTGTACAACAAGAATACTGAAAAGACTACTAAAAATGAGCTCCACAAAAAGAAGATATGGAACAAAAATAACACCCAAATGTAATATACAGACATAAAAAAGAAAAAAGGTTTAAAATAAAAACTGAATCAAATGGGATCAACCAACCAGTAGACGTAGAGAGATAGCAATCTGACCCTCCCTCCCCAAGGTTTACTGACTTACTTCATAGGCTCCTCCAAGCACACTTTCACTGGGTAACATTCTCTCAGGGTGTGACTGTAATCTCTCTTCCACACGTCAGAAACCGACAACCTTAGTATTTCTCTGGCTCAAATACTGTTTCTACTTCTCGTATTGTCTCTTTTAACCATAATGGCAGCTTCTATCTTTCAGGTATTTACTGTTTTAGTGAAAGACCTGACAATCTGGGAGCAGTTCACTTCCTAGTCTCTAAGATTCCTTACTGATCTCCAATTAATATGAGCTACTTAGTAGTACCTATAGCCCCTTTATTAAAACGAATGACTTAGTAACACTTATGCCTCTCTTTATTGATTTCCTTTTTCCTGTAAAGTTATTTACTGGCATTTGCTAAAAATATATAAGATTTTTAATTAATAATGCCTGGATCCGTAAAAGCAATTCTATTGCTCCTGGCAAAACTAAAGAAATTTAAAATATTTTTAAGGATTAAGGCTTACTACTTAAGGAAATACTGAAAATTAATAGCAGAATGTTAACGGATACTCAAAAAATTTATAAATGTATTAGCATATTAAACTGAGATATAAAATAGCAAAATAGTTTTTTAAAAAGTGAATACTGGGCTTCAGCAAATTCATTTCAAGCTGTATATATTGAAGGTCCAAGATTTAGAATCAATCTAAAAAATTCAAAGAAATATTACATATCAGAAACAGTTAAAGTATACTAAATCCATTCAATTTGTTAAAAAAATTCTGATTCTGTTTATTTTGTATTATGTATGAACAAGTTATATGTTATTTGTTCAATATATAAATGAACAAATCATTACATATTGGCTACACACCACTTGACTTGGATAAACTATACCAAAGAGCTATAAATTGACTTTGTTTTCAATAAATGTTATGTGAAGCAGGTAAAAAAAAATTACTGACTTTACTTTCTTCTCACATATCCTTGTGAAGGTTGTTTTGTTTTGTTTCAGGTGATGGAGGCCACAAGACAACATTGTGCAACCTTTCTCATCAGGTGCCACACCAGGGGTCTGTGAGAAGGGTTTCTCAGGGACCAGAGGCTCACTTGTCAGGTTAGGCTGCTGCTCACTGAGCTCAAGCATCTGCATACCTTTGCCTCGTCAGCATTGAAACCATAAGCCAGGGCCACGGTGTTCTCTTTATGTGAGTACAAGGGCATCTCCCGCCCTTGAGAGTTGCTTATAAATCCAAGAAATGATCGTGGTCTTCAAAAGGCATACTCTTTAACAATTAGATTATCCCACTAGCAAAATAATCCTTTTGACAATCAACATATGAAATTGTATACTATATAAATATGTAACATTTTACTTACTATAATACAGAAAAATACTTTCATAAACATTCTAACCTAGCTGTTTTAATAAAAAATACTTTTGAAATTGTAATTTAATAAATTACTTTAAAAAATTCTAAACCAAACATGCTCAGGAGAGAAAAGAAATCATAAGACAAAGATGGTGTTTATCTCTAGTTTCAAAGCACTTTACAGCCTTCCTAGAAAAATAAAACTGTAAAACTTCACTGTCCAGAGCATCCTGAACTAACCACTAACTCTGACTTTCACTTTTACCTACCTCCAGTTAGAGACTGTACAAAACCATGTCTTTAACTGGTAGCTCAAAGGAAGCAATGAGAAAAGTTAAGGGAGTAGTTATTTCCTATTTCTCTCTGGAGAGAAGTTCTTGACTGCTTTTTGTACAATAAAGAGCCCATTTCAAAATTAAAAATGAGAAAAGTAGCAGGTACAAAAGAAACTCAAAACAAAAGGCTAACTGTGGTGCCTATTAGCACACCAAGGTGAATGTTCACCTTCAGCTGCAGTGCCTCAGCTCCACTCCACTCTTCTCACCTCACTCCACATTAAACAGCTCCAGTTCATGTGCTTCCCCTCCCCTAGCTTTTCATTCCTATAGAACATTCTGCTTTGGCTTGGTTTGAGACAGGGTCCACCATGTGGCCCAGAGTGGCCTCAGCCTCCAATGGGCAATGCCTCCTAACTGCCGAGCTTACAGATGTGCAGCACCATGCCCAGAAAAATGTATTTCTTCAGTTCCAGGTATTTGATAGCAATGATAGGGAAGCAAATCTGAAGAAAGAAAACCTGTGAATTAACTGAACTTCGGGGACCATGTATAACACAAACACCAAACAATGAGAATACAAATAAAGAATGCTTTATATTTCTAGAGAAAAATCAGCATTTCATTTTCCAACAGCCTTTACATCTATGGACAAGGAGCTATATGCACAAATTAAATTCTAACTGAAGCTAATATTAAAGTCACTCAGCAGCCACTTTCCTATAGAAGACATGGGATGAAGCATTTTTACCCACTGACTTTTTTTAGACTATTTTAATAACTCAGGAGTGAGTCACACCATGTATGCACATTACTTTAAAATATCTATATTGGTTTTCTAAATATATTTAAAGAAAAAATAAATTTTCTTTATTATTATAGTATTTTAGTTTCATGGGTATACCCTTTGAATGCTGACTGCTCATATCCTCAGGTCTTTACCAACCTGTCCATCCTCCCCTTTCCTTCAAATCCCTCTCATGTAGCCTTGTCTATTTGCTTTTTTTCTTTTTCTTTTCGTGACCCACAAAGATTAACCAGGGCCCTCCATGTGACCATGGGTTTGGAGCTGTCCACTGGAGCCTGGTGGACATAGCAGAGAATACACAACTAAAGACAATGATTCCTTCTTTCTCATGATCTGTGAGAGCCTGGTGAATCTCACCTGCTTCCTTGACTAACTGACAGTACCGGCCTTGTCTGGGCCCAGTAGGAAAATTGTAGTTGATGTGAGTTACAACAGCTGTATCCAATATAGGGAATGGCTTTCCATAGCTCTTCACCCTATCTTCTGGTTCTTAGAGACTTCCTGTCCCCAATTCTGTGATGTTCACTGAGTTTTAAGACAGGTAATAATAAGAGTGATCTGTTTAGCGTTGGGTACTGGGTACACATAAGTGCTTTATTTTGTACATCCTGGGCAATCAAGAGACTCTGTAGGCTCCTGTGGTGTTATGAACAGGAATGGCCCCCAAAAGCCCACAGACTTAATTTAAATGCTTGGTCACCAGGGAGTGGCATTATTTGAAAGAATTAGGAAGCACGGCTTTATTGGAGGAAATGTGTCATTGGGGCTAGGCTTTGAGGTTTCAGAAACCCATGCAAAGCCCAGAGTCTCTCTCTTCCTACTGCCTTAGGATCCAGAAGTAGAACTTTGAGCTACCATATCTGCCTGAATGAATATCTTCATGCCATAGAGTAAAGAACGAATCCTCTGAAATTTTAAGCAAGCCCCAATTAAAGAGATCTTGTGGTCATAGTGTCTGTCTCTACACAGCAAAAGAACACTAAGACAGTGCCAATGCTCACTGTAAGAAGACACTTCTCTGACTAGGGCTGGAAGTTGGTTAAGAAAAACTTAATTTTTAAGTGTGTAGAGTCAAATATAATAGAACATGTCTGAATTTTAACTAATATTTTTAAAGTTAAACAGGGAACACTGTATCCCTGAGAGCCGCAGAATCTAAAAGTCAGGAAGTTTCCTGTATCATCTACTATAAGGTAATTCTTCAGTCAACAAAATATTGAACTCATCTTTGGTTCTTCATAAGCAAACAGGCTGCCTATAGCAAAATGAAAAACTCTTGAGTTTCCCAAACCCATTTATTTTGATATTTTAAAAATCTTATCAAAAAGGCTCAAAGACATTATCTTCATAAATTTGTCAAAAATTGCTAATGAATTAATATATTCCAAATGGTTCAGAAATTTATTCCATAACTAAAAAGATGTTCTAAAAGTTATTTGAAAATGATTGTTGAGTTGATTTCTTTTTACACATTTATGTTCCTTTTTCCTCCTATACCATCTTGTAAAGTTTTTCCTTTGTTTCAGTATAATTTTCTTAACTACATACGACTAAAATGAAACCTATCAAACTGCCAGCAGAAATGCATATATTATATAGGTCTCTTTTCTGCCTTTCTGTATTAGACTTCGTTTGTATGTTGTTGTTGTTTCTGAGACTCACTATGCTGACCAGGATGGGACCCAAACCTTGAGCTTCAGTAATCATCCAGGACTGGGCTTCCTGGATGCTGCACGCCACTGTGCCCAGCTGCTGCATGTTATTTTTAATGAACACCTAAGCACTTTCAAACATGGGGAAAAACACTAATTTCCTACAGCAGTGTTCTTTCACGAAACTGTAATATGACAACTGTCTGTGGTAATCTGGTGGAAAGTGGTACGAATTTGAATAAACATTTTTCAGACAAAGTTACAATAGGAAAGTGAGACAATATAGCTGATAGAAAATACAACTGTAAAGATACTTAAAAATCAGGTGTTAAGATAGCAACTTAAAAATTAAGCCAGCCTCTTTTAAATTCATTTTTCTTCAATGAAAAAGCAGATTCAGCTGTCTAAAGTCTAATTATATTTGTTTTGTAACTCACTTAAGTCAATAAAATAATCTCAAGTTGTATCTACTAATATGTAATAAACTAAATAAAGATATATAAATAAGATGCTTTCAGGCATTTGAAAATTTTCTAATATGGAAACCATTCAACACAATTACTTAGCTAATAAATACTACAAATAACCACCCAGACTCTCTCACCAATTTCAGCGGGAAGCTGTTTGATTTTGTTCTCCCGGATGCTGAGCATGCTGAGCTTCGGCAGGTTTCTGATGTCCTTTTCCACAGTAGTAATACGATTAAAGCGAAGGTACAGAGTAGTGAGAGAGTCTAGCCTATATACCACTGAAGGAATTTCTCTCAGTTTATTGTGCCGTAAATCAAGCATCCGCAGCTTCTTCAAGTTATCAAGAGAGTCAGGCAAACTAGTGAGTGAATTCTCACTGAGAGCCAGTGTCATGAGATTTACTAGACACCCCACCTCTGCTGGGAGGGACTGTAATTTGTTACTGTATAAATAAAGTTCTGTTAGTTGAGTCAACTCTTTAATTGATGGTGGCAGTATATGTATAGACCGCTTGGATAAGTCCAAGCGCATTGAGTTCTCTTCCCGGCATTTGTTAAGCTCCTTAATTACCTCAGCATTGCTGGATTTCTTTCTAGTCCCAGGTGCTGGATTTGGCCTTTTGATAGTATTGTCAACTGAAAAGGCCACCCCTGGTTGGGCAGCACTGGAATCCTTCTTTCCATCTTTGGCATCTTTCCCTTTGGTTTTAGGTTCTTTTTCTTTGCTTTCTTTCCCAAAACCTCCAGAGGCTTTTGCCTCTTTTTCTCTTTCCTTGGCAGATGGCACTTTGGGATCTTTCTCTTTAGAGTCTTTTTCTTTGCCTAAACTACTGCTCATGTTGACTCAAGCCTAAACAAAACACTACATGAACTTTTATTTGCCAGCAATCCAAATCAAAGACGAAGAGACAAAGATCCTATACAGTCAAAAGAGCATTGGCATGAAGTGATCGGCTTGGAGTTGCATCCATCTGTTACATGTTGGCTCTAAAAGCACTGTGTCCATTTCTGATAACTCATTCCAACTGGTAAAATGGTGCTGATCAGTCAGTGATTCATTGAAATTCCTGAAAAACAACAAAGACAGCAGTAAATTACCTTAGGTTATAATTTACGTTATATAAAGTCTCTCCAAGTAATCATTGTGGGATTTGCCAGTTTCCTCATATCTTATAAATTATTCAAGTCCATCTATCAGAAAACATCCCCTGCAAACTACAAAAGCTAGCAGAACACATAAGACCTCCCTCCACAGAACTTACGTATATTAAATGACTAAGTATTTTAAAGTCCTTGGAACAGTGCTTATACAAAGAAAGTACTTAATTATTAGCTATTGTGATTTGGCCTACTTTTGAGCTCTCAAAACTTTGTATCAAGCAGGACGGTGGTGGTGTGCACCTTTAATCCCAGCACTGGGGGGCAGAGGCAGGTGGATCTTTGTGAGTTCGAGGCCAGCTGGTCTACAAGAGCTAGTTCCACAACAGCCACCAAAGCTACAGAGAAACCCTGCCTCAAAAATAAATAAATAAATAAATAAATAAGCAAACAAACAAACAAACAAATAAAATCTTTGTATCATAGTTAACTTGGATTCATTTTTTTACCTTTTCCTATGAGGATGTATAAAAATAAATTGTTATCCCCAACTAAACAGACACGGAAGCACAGAAATACCTTTTAGCTTTTTAATCTCTTTGGAGTGATGACAGATCAAGAATTCAAATCAGGTAGTACATATCTATAGTCTGTATTTAACAAATAAACTGAGTCTGCTTTACCTGCACTACTAATCAAATGGCTTTAGATAACAAGAAAGGCCTCAAAGCTGACACAGACTAAGGAGCAGTAAAGAACAAGTACAAAATGAATGAAGTGAGATTTGTAAGGGGAGGAGAGGAGTAAGTTCAGGTGAAAGAGTCCTAATAAGCATATTGGTTGATTCTGATACATGGAGATATGAGGACAACCTTTGGAAAACAGTGACTAAAAGTAATCTCCATTGCTATTTATATTTTAGGAACTAAAAATGAAAGACTTATGGCACGAGAATCTTTTAGATATAAAAGGATCTGGGGAGATGGCTCAGTGTGTTAAGTGCCTGTTAAACAATCATAGACACACGTGAGTTTAATCCCCAGCAACCATGTCAAAGACAGGCATGATGGTGGACACTTGTAATCCCAGTGCTGGACAAGGAACCTCTAAGACTTGATAGTCAGCCAGTATAATCTCATTGGTCAGCCCTAACTCCAGTGAGAGCCTGTCTCCAAAACCAAAGTGGATTTGTAGCTGCTTAGAACAATTGACCTTTGTCGTGTACACACACACAGTTTTGTAGTTTAAAATAAGTCTTATTTTGTGACTAATTCTTATCATTGGTAATATTGTTAGTACTATTGCTTAAAACTTAAATTACAGCATCTTATCTGATTAAGAGACTTTTAATAAAAGTTCATCAAGTAGAAGACAAATGGAGAATATTTTTTAAAAAATTTTTTAGGGTGGATTACAGTTTGGAGGTACAGCACTTGTCTAGTACAAATGACGGCACTAAGGTAAAGCTCTTGCAGGGTGATGGGTGGGGGTGGGGCCCTGGGTGGTGTCAGAGGTATAAATGGGATATAGGCTTCAATCACATAACTTTATGGTTTAGGCAACCAAAGCACAAGTGCCAACTACTGGTAAGATAGCCTATTGATGTCAGATTAGTGACATAAAATATATCATTTTAGGGAAAAAAAAACATCAATGCGTTCTTTAATTTACAAGGCTAGAGTGGCAAAGTAGAATATTATGGAATGTAGAGAAATAGGGAAGTTCTACCCAGAATAAATAGGCTTGGTTTGTACAGGGCAGTGAAAAGATAAAAGTTCTGCTGCAGCCATATGCATAGACTGCGTGGGTAAATGACCTTAATATAAAATTGTAGAATATGGGAATATACTGACAAATTTGGTGCTGCAATTAAATAAATACATCGTTTGCTATTAGTTAGCACATTAGTAAAAGCCTAACTCCCATTAGCTCATATAACTTTAAAACATGAAGAACACTTACTAAAATCATGTAATAGTGAATAACTAGAAATATAAACAGCCAGAAAAAAATTCCCTTAAAGATATCAAGGAAAAGACAGACAAAAACTGAAAGATATCAGTAAATCCCTTAAAGAAAACCAAGAAAGCCAAGAAAAAACAATCAAACAGGTGAAAGAAACAGTTAGTTCAAGACTTGAAAACTGAAATACAGACAATTAAAAAAAAAAGAGGGAATTCTGGAAATGGAAAATCTGGGCAAATGAATAGGAACTACAGATGCAAGCATACCCAACAGAATGCAAGAGGCGGAAGAGAGAATCTCAGGCATCGATGATAAGAATGGAGGAAATAGATGCATCAGTCAAAGAAAATGTTAAATCCAACAAAGTCTTAACACAAAACATGCAGGAAATCTGAGACACTGTGAAAAGACCAAACTTAAAAATAAAAGGAATAAAAGGAGAATACCAGCTCAAAGGCACAGAAAATATATTCAACAAAAATCATAGCAGAAAACTTTCCCAACCTAAAAAAAGACATGCCAATAAAGGTACAAGAAGCTCAACAGAACATGATGAAAGGGACCGGACCAAAAAAAAAAAAAATTACCTCGCCATATAATAACCAAAACACAAAACATACAGAATAAAGAATATTCAGAGCTGCCAAGGAAAAAGACAAAGTAACATATAAAGGCAGACCCATCAGAATAACACTTGACTTCTCAATGAAGACTCTGAAAGCCAGAAGGTCCTAGACAGACATTTTACAGACACTAACAGGCCAACAATGCAAGCCCAGGCTACTATAACTAGCAAAACTTTCAATCACCACAGATGAAGAAAACAAGATATTCCACAACAAAACCAGATTTAACAATATCTAACCACAAATCCAGGACTACAGAAAGTACTAAAAGGAAAACCCCTACCCAAGAATTCAGCTGCACCCACGAAAACAGGCAATAGATACTCGCACACCAGTAAATCCCAAAGAAGGTAAACACACACACACACACACTAACAAAACCAAAAGCAATCACTGGTCATTAATATGCCTTAATACCAATGAACTCAATTCACCTAACAGAATGAATACGAAAACAAGAGCCATCCTTCTGCTGCATACAAGAAACACAGCTCAACTACAGGGACAGACCTCAGAGTAAAGGGTTAGTAAAAGATTTTCCAGTAAAATTAACCTAAGAAATAAGCTGGTGTGTTGTAGCTATCTTAGTATCTTTAAAAAAAGATTTCAAATTAAAATTATCAAAAGTGATGAAGAAGGACATTTCATATTCATCACATGAAAAATACATCAGGATGAAGCCTCAATTCTGAACATTTATGTCCCAAAAATGAGGACACAGACATTTGTAAAAGCAGCATTACTAAAGCTTAAATCATATATCAAACCACACAAACTAATAGTGGGAGACTTCAACAGCCCACTCTCACCAGTGGACATAAACATAACAGAAAAATAAGGGAACTGACAGACATCATGACTCAAATGGGTTTAACAGATCTATAGAACATCTCACCCAAACACAAAAGAATATACCTACTTCTCAGCACATCATGGAACCGCCTCTAAAATTGTCCATATACTGGATCACAAGGCAAATCTCAACAGATAGAAAAAAAATTGGAATCTTATCAGACCACCATGGCTTAAAGTTAGAATAAAAACAACAACACAAATTATATAGAAAGCCTATGAACTCATGGAACCTGAATAATGCTCAACTGAATCACCCCTGGGTCAAGGAAGAAATAAAGAAATTAAAGACTTCCTAGAATTCAGTGAAGACACACACAAACTTATAGGATACTATGAAAGCACTGCTAAGAGGAAAGTTTATAACACTAAATGACTACATAACGAAAACGGAGAAATCTCACGCTAGCATCTTAACAGCATACCTGAAAGTTATAAATCACCCAAAACCCAGACACCCAGGTGCCAGCATAAGAACACAACAACAGTCAGGGTAATATGTCTCCTCCAGAGCCTAGCTAACCTAACACAGAAGGCCCTGAATATCCAAACAGAGCTGAAGCACCAGAAAAAGACCTTAAAAGCTAGAGGTCCTAAAAAAGAAAACAAATCCCTTAAAGAAAGCCAAGAAAAAACAAAGAATTGAAAGAAAAGAATAAACTGTTCGTGACCTGAAAATGGAAATAGAAGCAATAAACAAAACACAAATTGAGGTCTTCTGGAAATGATAACTGTAGGAATGAGAAGAGGCAAGTTTCACCAACAGATACGAGAGATGGAAGACAGACTCTCAGGCACTGAAGATACAATAGAAGAAATGGGTAAATCAGTCAAAGACAAGGTTAAATCTAAAAAATTCCTAACACAAAACATCCAGGAAATTGTGGGGCCCATGAGTAGACAAAAACTACCAATAATAGGGATAGAAGGAGAATTCTAGCTCAAAGGCCAAAAATATTTCAACAAAATCATAGGAGAAAAATTTTCCAAAAAACCAGAAGGACATGCCAAAGAGATTGGACCAGAAAAGAATGTCCCCTCCCCACATAATCATCAAAACACTATACATACAGAACAAAGAATGAATATGAAAAGCTGCAAAGGAAAAAGACCAAGTAAAATATAAATGCAGACCTTTTAGAATTATACCTAACATCTCAATGGAGACTCTAAAACCCAGAAGAACTTGGACAGATGTGCTACAGACTCTAAGAGATCACAGGTGCCAACCGAAACTACTATTCCCAGTAAAACTTTCAAGCATCATAGAAGAAGAAAATAAGATATTAATAACTGATGTAGGAGGGTCATCTGTCTATGTGTTACTTTCATTGGTT
>LOEQ01002247.1:152937-174569 GCA_001685075.1 Bramus lutescens | reverse complement strand
GGGAGGGAAATGGGAGGAGGGGAGGAGGTGGAAATTTTTAATTAAAAAAAAAACTAAAAAAAAGATTTGGGGTACTCAAATTCTATAAAGGAAAAGAAAAGGAACAGCTTATTGCTAGGTTAAAAAAATGAAAATCAAAAATTGTCAGAAAGTCACTAACAACACAATAAAATTGATAAAGAAAAACTTCCTTGTTATGACTAAAGGAAACTTGAGAAACTTACAGCTTCGCTAGAAGCTTCTTTTTGCTCACAAACTGAGAGATTAGTGAGAGGAAATGCTAAGAAAGTCACATATGGGAACACACTCCCTTCCCATTGGCTAAAACTAGAAACACGTGAGGACCAAAGCAGCAGACAAGACAGAATCCTTCCAACCTACAATAGTAAGACCCTCAGGCTGTCAGCTATTTGAAGTAACCTCTAATGTAGAGGTAAAACTATTACTCTAAACTCTCATCATGTCAAGAAGAGCTAAATTCATGGTAATTCAAAGTGAAGGGCCAAATATGGAAAACACTTCGATAGCCCACGCCAAACATAAAAGGACACAATCCAATTACTTTAAATGTAGGAATTCCACAAATTCACTTAGGCTGTACCAATGTTTAGGAATTTAATGGACAGAATATACACATAAGAACTACCTTTGCATACTATACAATCTTCAAATGCCAACTAGATGAAAAACTTTGTAATAATTACCTAGAACCTATTCCATTTTACCTATGAGCCTCAACTGTTTTTTAACTTCTTAAGCTATAACTGGGATATTATTAAGTTAAACCACTGGTTTAAAATAACCAAATAAAACAGAAGATAGGAATATTTTACAAGACGTCTTAGAAACAAAAATCAAAGAAAGGATGAAAGACGCAGACCCAGAGTTATGTCTGAGCTGATGGAGTGATGGCAGTAGACTTCTGCCAGCAGAAAGGAGTAACTGCCTCCAGAGCACAGCCACTCACTGTCCATGTTCCTGTGACTAACTCCACACCCATGCCCATGGGCTGTCCTGATCAATCCCAGAGGGAAACAAAATAACAAAATCCAAAACATCACCACGATAAAGACCCTAACTATAGTAGAACTAGCAGTAACACACTCAGCACATTAAAGACTACATGAGAGACCCACAGCCAACACTATGACAAATAAAGACTCAAAGAAATCCCATTAAGAGTAGGAACAAAACATGACTGACCACTGTCACCACAATATTATTTTTCAATATATTACTCCAAGCACTACCTAGCACAAGAAGGAAATTAAAGGGTTATCAATAAGAAGTAAAATTACCTCTATTTTCAGATAATATGATATCAGACATAAAAGAGCCCCACATTTCTACCAGAAAACCTCTATGAATGATCAAGACTCACTGGGCATGGTGGTGTACACCTTTAACATCAGCACTCAGGAGGCAGAGGCAGGCAGATCTCTGAATTCTAGACAAATCTGGTCTACAGAGTGAATTCCAGGAAAACCAGGGCTATTTAGGGATCCTATCACAAAACAAAGGCAACAAATACAAATAACTGTATTCTGCAACACTTTCAGCAATGTTGCAGAATACAATATTACTCTGGATAGTTATTATTGCTGCGATCAAGGGCATCACCAAAAGCAACTTGGGGAGAAAACAGTCCCAATTACAACACTGTGAATAAATCTAAGGAGTTCAAACACCTCTACAGTGAAAACTTAGGTTAAAGAAAGAAACTGAGGAAGACACTAGAAGGAAAGACCTCCCACATGCATACATCCACAGAAATTGTAGAAATAACCATCCTACCAAAAGTCATTTACAAATTTAATACAAGCCCAACAAAAATACACATGACATTCTTCACAAAGTAGAAAAAGAGAAATCTAAAAATTACATAAGAGTCACAAAAGACCCCCAACAGCCAAAGCATGAAGGACAGGGAATGCTGGAGGGATTCTTATACCAGACTTCAAGCTCTATCACAGAACTGTAATAAGAAAAATCACATGGCATTGGCTCAAACACAGACATGTAGGTCAATGGAATAAAATAGAAAACCCAAAAGTGACTACACATAATTAATAGCTATCTCAGATTTGACAAAGATGCCAAAAATGCACACTAGAGAAACACACACAGGAGGAAGACAGCATCTTCAACAAATGATGATGGAAAATTTGGATGCTCACACATGTAGAAAACTAAAATTAGAACCCTGTTTATCATCCTGCACAAAAATCAATTCCAAATGGATCAAAGACCTCAATGTGAAACCCAAAACTCTGTAACTACTGAAAGAAAGAACACACAGTATCCTACAAGACACAGGTGCAACAAAGGTTTCTGAAAACGGACTCCATCAGCAGGTCAGGAAGTAAGGCCAAAAGATTGGACCTCTTAAAACTAAAATGCTTCTTTGTGTATAGCAAAAGAAAAAACTGAAGCCCACAGAGTGGAATTTTTTTGCCAGCTATAAATCAATGAAGGATTAACATTCAGAGTATATAGAGAACTTCAAAAAACAGAATCAAGAAAATAAGCCACCCTATCAAAGCTTGGGCTATGGACCTGGACAGAGTTCTCAAGAGGAAAATGAAATGGTTAAGAAATATCTAAACTGTTCAATGTCCTTAGCAGTGGGGGAGATTTAACTACTCTTGAGGTTTTATCTTATAAGTCATAAAAGTGAACACCAAGAAAACAAATGCTGATGGGGATGCAGGAAAAGAAGAAACCCCATTCACTGCAGTTGGTGTTACAAACAGGTATCATTATTACAGAAATCAGCATAGAGAATTCTCAGAAAGCTAAAAATAAATCTGCTATATGATCCAGCTGTGCCAATCGTTGGCACATAGGAAGAATTGGAGTGGGGAGAAAGTGGAGAGAAATTATGCAAATACAGTAGCCATGCAAGAAATTCACAAAATATTAAATTTTTAAAAAGTGAAAGCGGGTGGGGTCTTGGTGGTAGGAGGAGGAAGGCTAGTGTGTTTGAAAAGAGGGGAGAGAGCAGGGTTGCAGATGCAATCACAGCATGTTAAATAAAGTAATAAAAAAGTATATACAGAGTACGCATAAAAGATACTGGTACTTGTGGAGAAGGTAAACATTCTGGGATGGACAGATAAAGAAGGGCTCAAAAAGAAATAATAATACACGTGAGCCAAGTAAAACTATTGTCAAAGATGCAGTACAGGAACCACCAAGATGAGATGGTTATCAGTGAGTAAAGGCATTTCCCATACAAGCCTGGCAACCAGAGTTGATTCCCAGAACACATATAAAAGTGTAAGGAAAAGAACCCACCAGGGTGGTTTTTTTGACCTCTATATTTGCACCATGATACAGAGCTTCTGCCCCTATCCAATTCTTAATGCCGTCAGTTCAGCTACTGGCAACTTAGAAGGAAGAGTGAACAGGGTATACATACAGCATAACACTTGGCCTTAGAGGAAAAGGATCATTTTCTTCTTTTCAAGTAGATTAGAATGGACTCAGAGAAAGCTTATTTATTCGGAGATAAGAGAAGCAGAAAGGAGTTGAAGTATTGTTCTGTCCAATTAAGCACAGTGGAAGGGCAGAAACAAATTTATTTGGTGACAAGAGTTTTTGAAGAAAGAAATAAAAAGGAACAGATAAAGACCTGAACCAAAAGCAAATAAATTTAGCATCTAAGTTCAGGTATCAACTTCTAACAACTACATCTAAAACTAATAGATGTTTTCCTCAATCTTATTTGGTAATCTATATTTTATTCCTAAATTAATTGAGAGAAATTAGAAGGCCAAGTATAAATATAAAACCATAAAGGACTAAGCAGAGAAGGCTAGGCTGGAGGAGAATGGAAAGGACAACAATAAAGAGGGGACAGGAATGAGAGACCAAATCAGAAACTGGGTGTATTCTTTACTAAAATCTGATGTTCTTTCTGAAGGAAGAATAACTCATTTGTCCACAATCATATACAAAATACCAACACAGCAGTTTATAAAAATGGTATCATCGCCTGGTGGTGGTGGCACACACACCTTTAATTCCAGCACTTAGGAGACAGAGACAGGTTGATCTCCGTGAGTTCGAGGACAGCCTGTTCTACAAGAGCTAGTTCCAGGTCAGCTAGACTGTTACACAGAGAAACCCTGTCTCGGAAAAAAAAAAATGATAATCATAATGACACATCATTACATATCTAGCAGAAGCCTAAAGTAAAATAAGATCACAGCAAAATGCTAATGAGGTTACAGAGAGAACACATATTTCACATGTTTAGGGTGAAGGCAAAATAGTGTGGGTGCAGCTCCTCTAAAAACAGTACATACTGTACTTATACACATTGTTTCTCTTGCAACTGCAGTTCTTGGCATTTATTCCCATAAAATTAAAAAACATGTTGGCACAAAAATCTGTCCACCACTGTTGATAGGAATATTAATTATTATGACAAAAACTGGAAATTAACCCAAATGTCTTTTAATGAGTAATGAAATAAACCCTGATACGTCTACACATGGGAACACTACAGAGCAATAAGAAGGAACAAATTACTGACATATGTAACAACCTGGATCTCAAGAGCATCAGCTCTAGAAAAATATCAAGCACAAAAGAGAGTGGCATACTTTATAATTCTATTTATAGAACCTTCTTAGCATGATAAAACTACAGAAAAGGAGAGCAAAGCAATGGTTCCTTATAGATGGAATGAGAGGGGAGGGACAATTGGTTTCTGAACAAAAAAAAAACAGTCTGTATCTTGACTGTGATGGTAGTTAAACAAATCTGTTTATGAGAAAAAAATATGTAAAACTATACACACTCAATTATATGAAATATATGAAATATATGAAAGAATATATAATCTAATTAATAGTGTTACACCAATGTCAATTCCAGGGTTGATACTAACATTGTACTATAATTATGTAGGATGCCAACACTGTGAAAAGCCAGGTGATTTTTGTAATTTCCCATGAGTCTGTTATTATTTCTAAATAAAAAGCTGGAAGTAGCTCACTTATACAGTCTTACAAAGAGTACATTAAACTTCAAAAAATTACTTCTGTCAAGTTTTGATGAAGTATCAAAGAACACCTTCAATTACCTGATAAGGCTACTGAAAACAGTCCTACCCCTATGCACATATACGAGGGGGGCTGAATATTAGCATAATAACAAGTGGTCAACAGTTCATTCAATCATACCTATGTAACGAAACCTCTGTAAGAATCTCTAAACTACAGAACTTGCAGAATTTCTGGTTTGGTAAATATACCAAGATGCTGAGAAGGAATAAAATATTCATACCGTTTTCCCCATATTGCCTAATACACCTCTTCCATTTGACTTTGTGCTACATACGTTATACCAAACCAATAATCAAAAATAGAATTTCCCAAGTTCTATAAACCCCTTTACCTAGGAATGGAGTTTGCAGCTAGTTGGCTAGAAGTCTGTGTGGCCAGACAGGTGTTTACAGTAGGGGCAGTCTTTTGACACTGAGCCTTTTTAACCTATAGGATCCAGCACTAACTCCATGTAGGTTCAAAACCGAACTGTAAGATTCCTACTTGGTGTAGAAAATAAACTAGAGAAAATTCCTATCACATCGTCAAGACTCCAGTGAGCAAGAACAATTCAGACACATTTAAAGTTTATAAACACAGAAACGAAAGAGTATTTAGTGATGAAAATCAACAGATAGCTACAAACTCTTCAAGGAAGAAAGTGTGCCCTAAGACTATAAACCCAGACTAACAGGATTAAATCAACAGTTTAAAAACTAGCAAATTCGCAAAACTCAAGGAATACTGCCCTTATTTATCAGCCAAGCAACAGCTAAGGCAAAAAAGGCAAGCTGTAAGCACTGGTCACAAGACTATAAAAAGGTGTGACTGCCAAACAGAATGTAAATGTTCTAATCCCTGGCAATGTTAAATGATCGACAGAAAATAAGATCAAGTGATTGATGTATGCATACATCTTTATGCTGAACTGCTTTATACCTTTATATTTGTTACAATTTGTCTCAATCAGCTGTAAAGAAGATACTGTAAGTTTAATGTTCATTTTAAAAGTCTCAGACTAGATCACATGTATGTTATCACACGCATGGGGGGCGGAGGGGAATACGGAAAAGGGTCAAGAAAGGCAAGATAACTAACAAGAATGATGTTTGAAAAAGTGTAAGGAAACCAACTGCTTTATAAGCCATGAATATGTATATATATGGCTTATAAATATATATATTTATAAGGTTAATTGGAGTTACACAGGGAAAGTGCCCTTCCTAGAAGCTATAGGTTAGTAAACAAAAAGCCTAGTGTCAAGTGTGGGATACCCAGTGGGGTTGTTAGTCAGAGGAGGGTCCTAGAGACTCCCAAAATAATACAGGCTACTGCCATTACTCTTGGTTACTCACTAAAACTTAATGGTAAAGACTCCTATGTTTTGATCACAACATATAGAAAAATCAAACTGATCTGAAAGATTCCTACTTGCTTTCTCAGTGCTAGAATATATTTGCAGGCTACTGAGAATGAAAGCCACCAAGTCATACCCTGCTGTGTATTCTGGGAGCTACAATAATGACTAGCCTGGCAAGATCTGCCCATGAACGCAATAGTGGCAAAAATGCTACAGGAGTAACCAATGGATTTTTTTTTAAATTGGGCTTAAGGCCCACTGTACAGAGGGAATCCACATCTGGTACTATAAACCTCATCACAAACCCATGATTTGGGAGAGCACAGGCCCTAATACCATTGTTTTACTCAGGGTAACAGCATTAAACTGCCATCTAAATACTTATCCTCACTTCCAGATTAGTACAGTTGTCATCCCTCATCAAAGAAGCTTTTTATGCAGCAGACTGTAGTGCATCTAGATTCACAACTTGGCGAAATGCACAGAATAAGTGGCTGTGGGGTACTGGGCCCTAAATAACACCTCCTCCTCCTCTACAAGGATCAGGGAACACCACAGAAGAAGGGGTTGAGGATTTCAAGAGCCAGATGTTGGGGAGGACTGCTACAAAACTACTTTCTGAACCTAACAGGATGTTATATTCATGAAGTTACAACAGCTATGGTTGTTTAGAAAAAGACCTACACAAGGCCTAACTAGTCAACAGTCCAGCACCAGGAAAAATGTTCAGGAAGCCCAACCCCTCCTGGAGTTACTCTAGGCAGCTGCTGAGGAGTCGATTTTCTTCAGCAGTATAGGCTACCCATTCTCCAGTGGATGCTGCCCTATGCCCACGCACATTTGGGCATCCCTAACCAAATTCAGTTAAGTTGAAAAAAGAAGGGAGGTCATGGGGGGGGGGTCCACGAAGATTTGGAGAAGAGGGAGATCTAAATACATTGTCATCAGGTATGAAATTATCAAAAAATAAACAAAATGGGCACTGAAGAGCTAGCTCAGTAGGCAAGAGCTGTTGCTCTCCCAGTTCAATTCCCAGAACCCACATCTGCTTGCAACTTCAGTTCCAGGGGATCTAATACCCTCCTCCTCTGCCCTCCATGAGCACCCAGCATACACATGGTACACATATATACATGCATGTAAGACACACACACATTATTTGGACTTAAAGAAAAGCAAAACTAAGCAGAAGTTTCAGAGTAGGAGAGAGATTTTATTTTTCTTCTTTTGAATATTGTGCTGACTTGACAAAAATGACTGCTACCTTTAGAAACCTTAAGGAATTGGCTACTAAAAACAACACTGCTAGGTATTTTTTATGACCACCATGCACAAAAGTGTATTTCTGTATTTCACAGGTCATATAATACCAATTCTCAGGCACAAATATATTTCTCCAAATTATAAAGTTCAATATTTAATATGTCTTTATATTAAAAGGAATTTCTTACTGTGATGTGCATAAAAATACAAAACACTGGAAACTTAAAGACACTAAAACACAGTATAATCCAATGGAATATTTGTAGACATTAATTATCATTCACAGTATAAATGTATGATCCATTAGAATTCCATGCAGTAAATTATGGACCCTTTCCACATAGCTATACTTCATCCTTTCTTATGCTATAACTTTTGATATGGTTATAGCGATTTATTCCTGTATTAACCCACATATAGGCTGTTTCTAATGATGTTTTCTTCATTTAGATTAAAAAATATTTTTGCCACGACAGATAATGCCATTACTGGCCATAAGCTTTCATTCATCAAAACTAGTATTTCTGTAAGGCACATTGCTACAAGTTGAACTAAGAACCAATACACATTTAAAATTTTTATAGGAGGTACTGTCTTCTTTCAAAGAGCCTCCATTAATTTATATTCTCAATCTTTCAAATTATCATCATCAATCTGAAACATACATAAAGTGCTATTTTAATCTACATTATTAATGAGAAAAATCTTTTCATTCTTCTACTTTTGTAATATTCAGGGGAAAATGTGTCTATCTGTGTTTAATACATAAAGCAGTTTTAATTTTCCTGAAATCACTACTGTTTAATCACTAAGAATATACATTAAAAAGCTAGATTCCTACTTCTCATTAAAAACATCAAAACAGCTAGGCAGTGGTAGTGCATGCCTTTATAATCCCAGCACTTGGGAGGCAGAGGCAGGCAGATCTCTGTGAGTTCGAGGCCAGCCTGGTTTACAGAGCGAGTTCCAGGACAGCTGGAGATACACAGAGAAACCCTATCTCGAAACAAACAAACAAACAAACAAAAAGCATTTGGCTAGGAGACTTACTTTTATGTAGCTGAGGGTGAGAGCACACATTCATCTTAGTACATGCTGACCCTGTAGTCTTCAGAGAGAGTATGAGGACAGAAAGGGTTGTGCCGTAGTTCACACTGGAGTGAGTCTGGATCTTGGAGTCAGCTCATCTGGGCTTGAACTCTGGCTTCTCCACCGCCGTGCTGCCTGACCTTTCTGGACTCGGTCCTTCTATTTCAACAGAGGAAGCTGACATTCCTATCTTCCCACCTTCCTGGGTTGCTGTGAGGGTTACAGGGTCGCTATATCTGAAGCTTCAGGAAGGCGGTTGGTACCCAGAACGTGTGGCTGAGGGAGGGGCTGGTACTATTGGTGCTATTGATAGTGTTACTCTTTTTTCTCCTTGGTTTCCTTGGCAGTCCACTGAGATTAATAATGGAGAAATGGAGACTAGAAGTTAGTTTTGGCTCATCTGCCAGTGTCCCATACTCTCAGGGCACCTCTGTGCTAACTGGATATTACGTTATTCATTTGTAATGTCAGCAGGATGGACATGACCACTATGTCTTCCCTCCTCCTCCTCCNGAGAGAGAGAGAGAGAGAGAGGACATCAAAACATCAAAATGGGTCCGCATTTCTCAGTGACAGCAATCAACTGAGACTGAGAAGCTACCCTCTGAGTGGCCTTGGACCCACAGGCCTATATCAAGTGCTGATGTGCTGCTACATGCATGTGTTTAGGTGATGTACCTGATCTCCTATCAGAAACGAAGCTTAGAGCCCCTTTACTTCTTTTTAGATTTTTTTTTCACATCTGCAAGAGTATATGCCCTGAGTATGTGGGTGCCTGCAGAGGCCAGAAGGTGTCAGACAGATCTGGAAATGGAGCTACAGTGGCTGTGAGCTCCCTAACATGTGTGCTCAGAAATGAATTTGGGGCCTCTGGAAAAGCAACAAGTAATCTCAACTACTGAGCCAGCCACCTCTACAGACCATAAGGGCTTCATTTATATGTAACTAAGTAACCGATTACTTAGTTACTTTGCATGAAAGGCATATTAATAACCTGTTTTATATGCATGTTATAAGCCTTCTAATCTGAGATTTTTAATCACTCAAAAATATATATGAAATTTTAAAAGTCCAGGAAAACTCACCAAATGCTAATGATAACCTTTCAATTAAGGGTGGTTTTTACTTTTATCTCTATATTGAACATTTATTAAATATATTATAATAATTAACACTCCTTTCACAATTTGTAAAAAACAACAAAAGTAATCCAACACTGGCTAGGTACGTTAGTTTTTAAACTGACAAAGAAGAAAACCACATAAAATTTAGGGAAAAAAAAAGCCTGACTGTATAAAGACTGTAATAAAGCCTACAGGAACTTTATTAAAGAACTTAATTTATACAGCACTTCAAGTAAAAGCGATACACTTTCTACAAGTGGTATTCAAAGGTCATAAAATGATCTATTCATAAGCAGACAAACATGTTTTGGGACATTAGCAGTTTAAAAGACAATTTTATCCAATTGTGAACATTAAAATTTTAATTAACAAGTATATCTTTATTCAGTCAATATTTATTACATTATTCTTCACACACTGTGGTTGTGTTCAGTCACAGTACTTGCTACACACTTAAGACAAGCAGGTAAAGCCACGCAGAAATGTGTTGGTAAGCATAAACAGAAGATGATCAATGTAGACCTCCACGTAGGAGATCAGGAACATCTGAGATCATTTATACAGAAATCAACCTCAGTCTCCTATATCTTAACAACTACCAAATCCTAGAATTTTCTTCTCCAAAAACTTCTCCTGACTTCAACCAATGCCACGATCCACAAAGAAGACTTGGCTCCTACTCACAATAAGGTATAAGCAATTCTCTCCTATGGTTTTCTTACCTACCTTACCATATCCAACCTCACTCTGTTCTTAACATAATCACTGTAATTAGAGTGATCTTTCAAACAATCAAACAATAGGTTACTGTCCAAACTTAGAAGTAGCCCTCAAAATAAAGCCTAAAAACATTTAACAGTAATTTGCAATCTTTTTAAGATCTTGTCCCTGCTCACTTTTGCCACAACTCTAGTATTTTCCACTTTACACTCTGGTCACACAACCCTCTTTCACAATCACATCAGGGCCTACCATTTCTTTTAACTCGTACTTTGCACAAGCTCTTTCTTTTGTTACAAATACAGAAATAAATCTCTTCACTTGGCAAATGCCCTGAAATCCCTTATTATTGAAAAGCCTTTCTTCATATCATCTCTCTGTACTCCCACTTTAAAAAGCCAACTGTCAACCAGACTTAGTGGTCTATGCCTTTAATCCCAGAACTTGGGAGTCACAGGCGGGCAGATCTCTGTTGAGTTCAAGGTCAGTTTGGTCCACATAGGGAGTTTCAGGACAGCCAGGACTACAAAGTGAGACTCTATTTCAAAAACTAGAAACAATAATTTAAAATCAAAACCAAAATCACATGATGTGGGATTTCCCTCAGTATGCTGTGATCACCATTGATAAATAAAGGAACTGCTTTGGGCCTATAGCAGAGCTATAGGGGAACAGAGCTAGGGGAGAAAACTAAACTGCATGATGGGAGAAAGAAGGGTGGAGTCAGGGAGAAGCCATGGAGCCACCAAAGACAGACTCTGGGAACTTTACCTAGTAAGCCACAGCCACATGGTGATACACAGATCAATAGAAATGGGTTAAGTTAGTATAAGAGTTAGCCAGTAAGAAGCTAGAGCTATGCAGTGATTTAATTAATATAGGTTCTGTGTAATCTGGGGCTAAGCAGCTGGGAACAAAGAAGCGGCCTCCTCCAACAACCACTGCCAGAGAACTTAACATCCTATAATATATTTCTCAGGTAAGATTCTTCCATTAAAAGGTAATAAGTAAACAGGAACCAACCTATCTGTTTTTAGCTATAACCCAGTAGTTAGAACAATATCTCAGCAGTTGTATTTATCGAATACTACTAATAGTTAATAAATGTTCAATTTATGCTTTGGAATTCTTTTGCTGTTGTTTTGTTTTGGTCTTTTAGGGCAGGGCCTTTTATATATTCCAGGATGACTTGGAATTTGCTATGCAACCCAGGCAGGAATTTAACTCCTGATCTCACTGCCACAGTCTCTAAAGTGTTAGGATTACAGATATGTACCACAGGTGTGCACCTCCGCATCTGGCTTTATTAAGTTTTCATACACCATGCTGGAAATTTCACTCCTTAAATAAAAAAGCATTTTTTAAAAGAAGTGTTTCCTAATACAAAGCATTAGAAATTTATTCACCATAAATATAGATCAATAAACATCCGCTAGATATGGTTGGAAGTATAACCCTTATCTCCCATGTTTATAGGCAACTCTTCTTCACTCAGAATTTTATATGAATACCTAAAAGATGGCAAGACTACAGGTGTAATGTTTTTGTTACTTTTTATAAAGATCTGAAAAGTTCTTTATTCTTTTAAATAATTTAAGAATAAAAATAAACAACTCTTGCTTCTAAATGACATAAAACTATTTTTCAACATAAAGACTTTCAGAAGAGACTCTTCCAAATTAGAAGGCTAAAGTAGGAGTCCAAAGAACAAGAAAATATGTGACAATATTAATATGCTTAAGGAATGTAACCTTACATTCTTACATAATCTTACCCATTTAAGACAGCTAAGTGAATCTAAGATAGGACTAGTTCTCACAGGGGTTTAAAGGGATTCCTGCTGGTAAAAGGTTTCTCTATGTGTCCATTTTAATTAGAATATCATGCATTCATTCATACAGCACCTTCAAAAATTACTTTTCCCCCATTCCTTGATAAGAAAGCAAGATAAAATACTAATAGTTTGGCAGATGTGGACACAGGATTATTTACTTTATATTGTTTTACATAAGTGGAAGTTTTCCCAGGAAATTTATATCACTTTGTATGTAACTTAGATTCCAGACACACAAATTTAAAACAAAAAGCTGAAAATTCCTATTTACCAACCCACAGCACAAACTTTAACTGGGACTACAACTCTCTAATTTACCACGTGTACAATCTCAACATCAAAATGTCTGGTGCCCACAGAGGACAGAACATGGTGTTTGATCCTTTGGAACTGGAAGTTACAGATAGCTATGAGCTATCATGTGGGAGCTGGGAATCAAACTCCAGTCCTCTCCAAAAGCAGTCAGTGCTCTTAACTGCTGAGCTAACTCTCCAGATCAATGGTTAATATAACATATATGGCATCTTTCGAATGTGAAAAACATCTGTGCATTTCCAAATATTTCAAAGCAAAACCACTCATATAAGATCAAAAAAACATCAAACAGCCATGACTAATTTGACTTAAGAGTAAAAAGAATTTCTCTCATCTGATGAGACTCAAAATACCGAAAGGCAACAGACATTGTACTATCTTTATAATTTAACACACTAAACCAAATCATACAATTTCCAATTGGATATGCTACCTTCTAAATGTAACCCTCCCTGCTAAGAATTGAACTCCTTGCTGCTATGGCTTATGCTTAACCCACTGTGATTATCATTAGAGAGGGAGCGTTGGGGAATAGTGGGTTTTGATTAGATCACAGGGGAGGGAGATGGCTGGGTGGATTGAACGCTTGTTTTGCATGCATGAGGATCTTGGTTGAAATCTGTCACACTCAAGTAAAAAGTCAGCATGGAGGGATATATCGGTTATACCAGCACAGGAGAGGTAGACACAGGCAAGGCATGGAGCTCTGGTCAGCCAGAATACTTGAACTGGTAAGCTCTAGATTCAGAGGGCAACCATATCTCAAAATAAAAGGTAGAAAGTGAGAGGGAAAAACACATGACTTCACCTTCAGGTCTCTGCACAGGTATATGTTACATACAATATTTTTATTAATAAAGGTAAAATGAAAATTATTCACAGAACTTTTTAAGTACTGTAAGCTAGACTGTGGAAATATTTGCATTTTAGTTACTGAAATTCCCCTAGTTTTAAAAAAGAAAAGAAAAAAATTTGAGGCAGAGCTGGCCTTGAATTTACTATGACTGTGACACTAAAGACAACACTGAGCTTCAGTTTTCCAGCCTTCACCTCCCAGATGCTGGGCACTATAGGTGCAAACCACTACCCCTGAAATGTTAAATCTGTTTTGAAAATAGTGACTCTATTTTTAAAAAGTAATTTTATTTCTCAAGCTCCAAAATAACTGTTTTATTTAATGCATAAAACATCTACCACTCAATTCATGGCACACGTTCATGGATCATCCTATCCGATTAATTCAGGTCTTTAGCACCCGAGAACAAGCCTGCTGGTTTGAGTCTTTGCACTATCACATACTTGGTTCTTCACCATGCTCTGCACGCACAACAACAAGCTATCACACAACAGGCAGGTGAAGGTTTTAAAACACTGTAGCACTACATGCCACTTAGCATGCCAAGTTCCCACCGGTGTTCGGTGGGTGTTCTGAATCAAGGCCATAGTTCCAGTATTAAGAATTCCAGAACACTACTTCCAAAGCACAGAAATAAACATCTTCAAGATTAAATCATATAATTTACTATTTTAAACTTCCTAGTATATAAGGATCTCTCTCACTTCTATGAATTCAGAACTATGATTAACACATGGAGATAAGCCAGTATTTGTTTTAACAACAAAAGTAACTTTTCTTCTACATACCCATATATAGTCACAGAATTAAAGATGTCTTAATATTAAGATATAAATGCCAATACTTGAACTAGAAACAAAGGCTCTGAGTGAAATGCCCAACCCTCTATCCCAAATATATACAAACTAAAGCTTCACAATTATATACTCTCTCCTTCAGGTCATCCAATCTCTTATTCAACAATAAATTCTAGTAAAGAAATAATTGTAATCTTAAACCTAAACTTCCCAACCCAAATGACTGAAAGATGACAAGAGAAATAAAGTTTACTTCCACTAAACAATAAAAACTATAACAACATTTTGGCCATTTTGTCATGTCACTATAACAGGTCACATTTCCAAACACCACTGAACAAGAAAAATATGTTACAAAATTTTACATATTGCACAGCTAACCCAAAAAACTAGAAATTAAATACAAAATTCCACCTTAGAAAAGTTTTAAGGTAGTCTAGAGGCCACTGTACTATTCCAACACGTTCACAGGGAACTATTTGTTTTCATTTACTTTGCCCACTAAATATTCATTGGTGCCTATCATGCTTTACCTCATTAGGCAAAATTTTCCAATAACAAAAGCTTAACACTAAAAGTTCTAAACCATATCATTCAGATTGGAGATCTTTCTGAAATATATTTTTTAAACTTTAGCAAATTATATCAGTTGACTTCTTTATGATACTTGATTACCCCTATATTAGTCTATCTATAAGACACACCTTGAAAAATTCCGCACGCTTACAAATTAAGCTGTTATAAAATCAAACACTACCTTTGAAAAACTAGCTTCCACTCAAGCGGTGGAGGCACATGCCTTTAATCCCAGCACTAAGGAGGCAGTTTTTGCGACTTCGAGGCCATCCTGGTCTACAGAGCAAGTTCCAGGACAGGCTCCAAAACTACACAGAGAAACCCTGTCTCAAAAAACCACAAATAAACAAACAAACAAACAAATGTCTTCCAATTGCCCTTTCTATTTGTTTTGAGACATGTTCTCTACAGCACACACTGGCTGGAACTCAGGACAATCAACTGTTGGGATTACAGTCACCATACCCAGCTCTCTACTCTTTCCAAACAGTTTCCCAGGCTTTTGCTGTCAATTCTCTTACAGTCCTTAGGAGTAATTTCAGCCTTTTTACCATTTTGCAATTATTTTAATTACATATTATGAGAGGTTTTTTTTAAAGGCCTAAATTAAACTCTGAAGGGTTCTAAGGATTTTTAAAAAAATGTGTATTTGAGAACAAAAATGTGCTCCTCTTTGTCGTTTTTAATAGCCTATTCAGTTTGTCTGGGGCTCTGCATTATTAGTAACTTTTAAAGTAACTTTCTACAAAGAATCTACAAGGTCAAAACACTGTGTTAATACATTAAAGAAACAATAAAGAAAAGCAACCAATGCTCAACATGAATTGTATGTTTCAACAAAAAGACAGTAAGCAAATCATTACAAAATGATGAATGTTACAATAGAGAAAATATAGGTTCTTAATATAGAGATTAAAATATAGAGATCAAAAGTCTTCCAAATGACATGATATCAAACTGAGAACTGACTTTTGGCCCGAAAAGACACACTGGTAGTCCCAAAGCACACAATATCAGAAATTCTTAAGTTTCCTAATAACTTTGAGATATATGGGTTATTATATATAATATTTTAAGGTAACTGCTGAAATATAAAAATAAAAAACCCAGAACACCAAATTTCTTTAAGTCTCATTATATCCTTCAAGAATCATTAAATAATACTGCATAAAAAAATTATTTAACTTCTAGATGTGGTAGCACAGGCCTATAATCTCAGGACTTGGGAGGGAGAAGATTGCTGATTCCAGGAGTCTGTATGACCTAAGGAGATCCTTTCTCAAATAACAACGAATCCCTCAGTCCCCAAGTACAGACAATAAATAAAGCACACAGAGCTCCCCATCAGGATCTAACAGCTGACCACTGAGTCAGGATCACCTAAGAAATGGGCACTGTCAATTAAGTATAAAAATAAGTTTTTACTATTTATACTCAGAAGGAATACGTTTACATAATAAAATTAACTGTGTTCTAAGTATATAAAATCATCCTTTATTTATTGCCTAAAAGATACTTAAATACAAATTTGAAATACATCATCAGTAAGCCTCACATTTATCACATTTATGCATTCTCTTCGTATTTCGTTAAAATATTTATCAAAATTAAGTAAAAGTTTTAAGCAATAATTTGAATGAATATTCCTTAACATTAATACTGGTCTATAGTTGAAGGCCCAAACTGAATTAGGTACACAGGAAATAACCACTAAAAATATAAATTATAATGAAAATCTCAGTAGGGCTTAAAATATTGGATGGCATATCAGAGAGAGAGTTCAGCGAGTTAAAGCAAGTGGTCCCAGAGCCTTAGTTACATCGTGGGACCCACATGGTGAGGTTTATTGATGATGCATTTCAAACATACACTGTGACATCCATTTGTCTGTACACATATATACCTCAAATGAAACTTTAGGGATTTTTATAAAATATTATTGAAATCCAAATAGCTAGTCCACATAATTTTCAAAATGAACCTAATGTATAAGCCTTGTTCTTTTTCTACCCTTCAGCTACCACATACAGGGCATGTCCTCCAGTGAGCACTGCCAGTTACACAAGCAGTCTCAGCCTCCTTCATCTGCACCTGTCATGACAGAGCTGTTACCGCACTCGACACATATGTAAGTGTGACTTGACTAATTCATTAAATACTTATTTCATGAAAATGGGAAACAAGGGGTATTTACGTCTGAAATCTCAGCACCTAAGACAAGTACGACATATGCAAATTATAACCCTTAAGAACTACCTAGCATAATAGAAAAGTTAAAGACTGCACTACCAAGAAAGGCTTGAAAGCCAAGTGGTCAATACAAGAACTACAAAACTAGGAAACTTGAAATATTAACTGACAAAATTAATTTTATTAATTATTATTTAAAATTACCTGTATTAGAACAAGGCATTTACTCATTACCTCTAGGACATTAGAAAAAAGGAGGCACTCCCTATATAATCCCAGCACTCAGGACCCTGAAGCAGGAGGTTTGAGTTGCAAACCAGTCTGGTATTTCAGGGTTTGAGGGCTATATTAAGATTGTGTCTCACAAAGGTGGGAGTGGGAAGAGGAAGGAAAAATTCAAAGATCTTTTTGGTACGTGTGTGTGCTGGTATGTGTATGTGTGTGCTCTGGTGTGTGTATGCTGGTATGTGTATGTGAGTACACAGGTGTGTGCATGTGTGTGCGCTGCTATGTGTATGTGTATGCACATGTACACACAGGTCAGAATAAGGTGTCTTCCTCTTTTTCCTCTTTCATTCTCATACCTTTTTTTTTAAAGAAAGGTTCTCTCAGCAGATCTCGATCTCACCCCTTCACTATACAGGGAGCAAGACCAGGCCCTACCAATCTCTGGGGTGGCACAGGTCAATGCTGGGGATCCAAGCTCAGGTCCTCATGCTTGCACAGCAAGTAATTTACCTACTGAGTCTTCTCCCCAGGCCCAAATAAAAGGTTTATCAGCTATAAAATCATATAATTAAAATGATAGGACTTTTAAATAGCAATGGAGAATAAATAACATACTGAACCATTAGAAATTCATAGTGCTATAAAGATAGCACAGAAACAATCCATAAAAATCTCTCAGGTATACTTAATGGGCTGATTTCACCTTTCTAAAGACCTCCTTTAATGATTTAGACACCCACAGTATGTTCATTCTTGCCCATAAAGGAATCCTTTCCTGTACAAACTGTACTACCTGTTATCATTTCTGACCTTCCTAAGTTGTAATTAGGTAGTATGAGATCTAACTGGTTTTCTTTCAAACCAGACAACGGGAACTACATACTTAGTCAAGAAACACAGGTTACCATCTCAAAAGCTTTAGAGTCTTTTCACATATTCCACCTTTGTTTCACCAACTAACAACATTTTGCTAAAAAGTTGAGGCCAAAGAATATGCATCAAATAAAAACTATTTTACCTTAAGATAGGTACCTATTTTAAAATACAACCTTTTTTTCACATTTAACGAATGTTTTCTCCACCCTGTACTGATTAACAAGCACATTTCAAATATTCTGCAACAGTCCAGGTTCAAGCACACTACAAGTACCCTGTAACTTATGAAACTTCAAATTTTAAGTCAAGATTAGACAAGTAGATAAGAATATTGGAAGCTTACTTCATTAAGAGGAAATACTTCTAAAAAGATCTATAGGGCACAGCTTTGATTTGGTGTAGCATGCGTATGAAAACTAATCAGCTAAAAATATAAAATTGGCAGTTATGTTCATGCTTTAGTTCATTAGCCATAAATTATAAAATGTATAATATAATATATAATGCAAGAAATATGGTAAGGCTAACAAGAAATAAATTATCTTGGTAAGGCTAACAAGAAATAAATTATATACCAACCTAATCACGACTCATTTCAGTATCACTTTACATACCATTCTGCTGCTAAATTACAAAGCCAATGTCAATTCACTTAGGACAAAGCAGTTACCCATTCACTAATAGTCTAACAAAAATATACACTGTCACTTCCTAACATCTAAATTCCCTCCCTTAATAATTTAGATAGTTTTATAAACAAGAAGTTTTACACCAAGTCTAAGTTACCAACCTCAGCACTCACTGAGGTAACTTACTTGTTTGGTTGCTTTTTTGGTTTGAATTACATCTTATTTAAAATAAATATTGTTTGCCTCTTCACACATGAAAGACAGATGAAGGGCAGAGCAACTGAACCTGAGAGACATTCTTTCACTCAATCTTCACCCTTACATCTACACACACAAGGTCTAGTTTTTGTTTTGTTCTAAAATACCAAGAGTTTTTATATGTGGATTACCTTTTAAAACACACTAGCCTTTCAGAAATATTATAACATACAAGAAATATCGGTAATTCAGCATATTTTAAAAACAAGTATGACTGAAATTCAGCTACTTACACAAAACATCCCAATTTTATTCACAATTGATATGGATAATCAAAGACAAAAATATGCATTTGCACAAAACATCCCAATTTTATTCACAATTGATATGGATAATCAAAGACAAAAATATGCATTTGGGGTTGGAGCGATAGCTCAGCAGTTAAGAGCACTGGCTGCTCTTCCAGCGGGTCCAGGTTTGATTCCCAGCACCCACACGGCTCCCCTCAACCTTCTATAACTGAAGTTCACACACGGCTGTTCACAGCCTTCTGGAACTCCAGTTCAGGAATCTGAGTATTCTGGCCTCTGCCAAGTACGCATGTGCTACAGACACATGTAAGCAAAGCTCATACATATAAAATAAATACATTTATATCCCAGCAACTGTTCAGAAGTCACCATGAAATTATTTCATATAGACACTTTTAGTTTATATCTGGGAGAGAGAGAGAGCCTTTATGTCCTATCCCAGTCACATAAAGAACAGCTATTTATTTATTATTCATTTATTTATTTATTTATTACAGAGCTAAGAAAACCAAACAGAGCAAACACTACTCTACCACTGGACTACATCCTTGACCCAACGTGACAATATTTTAAAAGAATTTACGCGAGCATATCAAAAATACTAATCCTTGGTTCCTATTTAAACAAAGTTCTTCAAATGTATGATTGGTCTGTCATTCACATGATGATTTAGGATCTGTACTTGCTACAATTACCAAAAACAGCTCTGATCTACTTTCTGATTATGACATCTAAAAAAAAAACAACTAATAAGCAATCCAAGCTCACAATATGAATGTATCTCTTAATACCATCACTTTTCTACCCATACTAACTTCTGAATGAGAGAAAACAATGACGTATCACAAGACAAGTGCCAACGGAGACAAACACAGTTTCTTCAGGAACTGAGTAAGCACCTTGGGAAAATGTACTCTAAAGCGAGGCCAAGACCATAACTCCAAACTGAGATTTCAAGAGTGTGATTTCATGTTAGCTTTACATTATATTGACTCCTTTGAAAGGTACAAATCTTACACAAAACCCTTTATTTGTCTATTTTACTTTGCAAATGCATACTCAAACTAACAAAAATACTTTATGTCTTAATAAGTTTAAAAGGCTTTATATATACTTGAATACTTTTTAAGCACTCAGCCAAAGTTCCATGTGCGGAAATGATTATATATTTAGGTATTTATCTAAAATCTTTATCTGTCACATGAAAAAAAATTTGATGAATTAAAATATATTTGTAATTTACTTTGTAGAATGTTACAAATTGTGAATCGCTAAATCTCTAAATTTCTTCAAGTACATAGCAGTTATAAAGACCATGCCAAGGAGGGTGGCAGTGAAGACCAGGAGTGCACTAATAAAAAGTCTTTGTCAGTGCTGATGACTAAAACACAAAAAGACTCGGTTGCACAAGTGTACCCTGGGATTCTGAAACACAGCAACCCCAAGTGTTTGATTCGGCAACCCCTCTGAGGAGATGCTGGAACTTCTGGCATGTATGACGAGCATACAAGATTATACAGGTGTAAGCTTAGAGACTAATCATCATGCTGGAGACCACTGTACCACACAAGCCACGACTGCAACCTAATTTTTCCTTCAGCATCCCTAGAGTTCTCAAAATTATTACGGTCTAGATCGCAAAACAGGGTTTGCTCTTTTACACAAACCAACAGAAAGAAAATCAAATCTGCAAGTGTAAAGGTGAGATGAGATGGGAAACAAAGCCCCAAAGCATCTTCTTTCCAATTCCCGAAAAGACATGTATTCCACCTGTTTGTAAAGCCCTGCTTGTACAGTTAACACAAACCCTCTGAAAGGGAACAGGGAAAGAGGGAGAGAGGAGAGGGGAGAGAAGGAGGAGAGGCGGGCAAATGACTGCATTGGAGTCCTTTTTCTTCTACCTAGGCATGGGGGAGGGGATGGTACAAAACAATGGATACCGAGGGGCTGGGGGAAAATCGTTTGGCCCTGCAGCCTCCGGCGTTCCTAGCTGGGGGCGGGGAGTTACACTACTTTTCCTCTAGCCCTAAGAGCCAGCACGGAGATTGCCATCAGGCGTGCTAACAGGGCGGTCTGGGCGGCCACAACTCCTTCCACCCGGCAACACACCCAAAGCCAGTTCACCACTCCGCACGCAGGGTCTGCGCGAAGGAGCCCGCCCAGCGCCCAGGGCTTTGGGGAGGAGGCACCGAGACCCCACCCCACAGCCCCA
>LOEQ01002247.1:110252-151798 GCA_001685075.1 Bramus lutescens | reverse complement strand
TCCGCCAGGCTGGCCAGAAGGCCGACCCGGGAGTCTGGGTCCCTAGCAACTGCTTAGCTGAGCTCCTGACCACGCCTCCACGGGTTCCTATCAAGTACCGTACTCCCTGACCTTTAAGGACTGTATTTCAGGATCAAAAAGGAATCAATTCCCACCCCAACTATCAAAGAAAAAGGTGACTTTCCCACCGCCAGTTTTCATCTTTTTCAGCCTTCCCTTCTTGGGCTCTTTGTAAGGATATATACTATACTGTAGTAGTCGTGAGTGTCTACGATTTATCAAAACAACTTAATGCTTGTAAATATTCTTTTTAAAAAAAAACACTTAAAATTTTGTATGTGTCTCCAAGAAATTATATCATGCAGTTCCTTCTGTAGGCTTTTTTAGTCAAGAAGTCAGTCGTTCTATATCTACAGATTGAATAGTAAATTACAAGAAAAAGATAATTTTCAGGTAAATTCAGAATTGCTTGTACCTAACCAGTGGATAACGAGAGTGCAAACCTACCTTCTCTACCTGTGTGCCAGACAAAAATGAAGTTCTCTTGTCTTTGAGGTTATTTAGTCTGACGTCACCTTTTGTTGAGTTTTGTGCCCATGATTCTGTAATCCTTGGAGATGGATTTCCAAATTCTCTCCAACAGGAAATTATTTCCCCCAAGCTTATATAGCACTTTTAAAAATCATTTATTTTTATGTAGTTCGTGTTTCACTTGCATGTATGTCTGTGAAAGTGTCAGATCCCCAGAAACTAGACTTACAGTTGTGAGCTGCCATGTGGGTGCTGGGAATTGAACCTGGGTCCTCTGGGAGAACGGGAAGTCCTCTCAACCCCTGAGCCATCTCTGCAGCCTTTATATAGCACTTCTTGCATGTCTTATAATAGTCACTATTTAATGTATCCGCTGCTTACATATTTTTAACCTCACAACTGTGCTTATGCATGAATAAAATGGTTTGTGAGGGATTCACCAGCTCTGCACCTAATCGTTCACTGACAAAACGTTCCCTCATTAGCTCTGTTCTGGATGTCTGAGACACCGCTAACAGTGTTACTGTTCTGCGCTATATCAGAAATTGAGCGTAGTCCCCGGTACTGAGTGTTTTCTTAGGTCTACCCTCTGAAATCTTTACAGCATGCTCCCCCCCCCATCTGTTTTATTGTGAAAATGTGCAGACATTGCAAAGCTAAAAGAGCTAGGTGTGATGTACCCAGGAGGCTAAAACAAGAGGATCTCAAGTCAAAGCCGCTGGAATACATAGTGAAATCCAATCTCCAAAAGGGGGGCTAGAGACTGTACAGTCATGCACCATTTACTTATGTAGAATACTTGTTAACATTTTGCTATATACACATTTCTTTCCTCACATTCCTAACTTATTACTATTTAAAAATAGGTTATAGGTCTGCTGTTAGAAACCCATAAGATTTCCTATATGAATTTCTTAAGAATTTTGAAATAAACTGAAAAATACAGTATCATTACAACCAAGAAAATTTTCAGTTTTCTAAAGTAAAATACAAAGAATATACAAATCAAAATTCTATCAAAACTTTGTAATGTACATGGACATTACCACTCTTTAACTTTAGAATTGTCCCATCTTCTTCCCCTCTGTGACATGGGCATTTGAACAAGTCAACCAGAAGTATTGTTGAAAATGGATCCCTTTCCTTACTTCATGTGACCTAGAAGTTCAAGAATCAAGAGGCTTGATTAAGCCTCTTTCTTGTACATGACTACGTAACAGTATTATTTTTCCATTTGTGTTCTCAAATACAACTACATGCACCCTTGCCATGTGTTACTAGTGAAGTCCAACCCATTTATCGTGCTGAAAGTTTGACATTTGACTTGCCTGTGTCTAGAGTGTTTACTAGTACTCTGGGCTGTCGCCCTTTAATAAATGTTGCTACTTCGCCTATGCTTGAAGCTGATGCAATGAAATCTACAGCACAGTATACTGATGTCAGCATAGTTTCTTGAGTTTCAAGTCCTGGCACCCTGTGGACTGCTGTTGAAAGATTGTAGCTCTGTAATTCAAATACACAATCTTGATGTTATCACAGCAGATACCACACACAGCAACTGTGGTCCATCTAGCCACAATCCAGTTTAGGCAATGTTATTTTCTCCCTGAAATTCTTCTGCAAGATCTATGATAGCTTTTTGGTAGTAAGCATTGCCTATTAAAAATTGCAAAACCAAGATTATACTTAACACTGAGTTCATTAGTAACATTCTCTGCCTGATGGATAGAGAACTGTGGGATTTAGTTGATAATCACAAGAGGAAAACTCCCAAGAATGCACCCGACGCTTACTTTTCATCTTGAAAGTGAAAAGAAATCTCTTAGTGTAGAATGTTTTAGCTATCATACTGAAAGTTAAAATAACATGTTTCAATAGTTACTTTCTTTGTATAGGAGGAAGTGTGCTCATATATGATTGTGAAACAATTTTAGCTTGGTACTAAATTCAACAAGGCTAAATAATATAGTAGTTAAGACTAGGTTTTAGAATCAGACCTGGATTTCAGGAATATGACCATTCACTAGTGTCTGTGGGCCGTTTAAAACTAAATTTGAACAGAATTCAAATATTATGTAAAGTACTTTAGCTTGCCTCGTAGCTCAAAGAATGTGGTCACAGTATGATTGTTATCGTCTAAATCAGTATAATTTAGGCACATATTAGGCATTAAATGTTTAAAGGTCAATGAGATACACAGTTCTCCAAATTTAATGTCAAAAACATAAAAGATTCTAATTCATTGATTCTGGAGGATTTTAGAAAAAGTGTACATTTTTAATAATAAAGCAAGATTTTTATGCACAAAATCTGAGATTTGAGGAATGAGCTTTAGAAAGCAATGTAAACTATCAAATAATTTTTTTCTAACAT
The DNA here is from genome assembly GCA_001685075.1 of Bramus lutescens. Classification (NCBI taxonomy): domain Eukaryota; kingdom Metazoa; phylum Chordata; class Mammalia; order Rodentia; family Cricetidae; genus Bramus; species Bramus lutescens. The sequence goes on along the minus strand of LOEQ01002247.1, from coordinate 148,894 downwards.
ACTATGGAAATAGCTAACTAGTTATCTCAGCTACTAATTAACTTTTCACAAGACTAAAAGTTAATATTTTTAAGAAATATCACCTAGACCTGAATTTTAAAACAGGTTATTAAAGATCAGTATTCTACATGAGATGAATATGAACTTAATAGTGGTATATGCTATTGGAGTCTCCCAGTGCTTATGACATCATCCAGATCCCCCAGGAACAGTTCCTGTTCCAAGGCTTAGGCACATTTCAGAAACTAGACAGCACATTTTATTAATATGAGTCTGAGTTAATTAGCCAAACTGAGCATGTTGCAGCACATCTATGCTAGCAGATGCCAGCTAGCAAAACAGAAGGGAAGCTGCTGTTTCTCCAGCTGTCTGATGTCTGATGTCAGTGGGCTTCTCCACATGAGTGTTATCAGTCCACACTCTGCTGGCAGATGAGCATTTGCTTGAGTGAAAGTGGGTATTACTACTGTACATCTACTTGGAAGCACTCGTTCAGGGCTCACTCTCTCACCTTTTCCTTATTAGCTTACATTGGACAAGCTATATGGGACTGGAGGTGGAGCTCAGTGGTGAATGTCCAGTTAGTATACAAAAGACCTGAAATTTAATACCCATTCTTCCAAAATCTATGTTTTTGAAACTTCATCATTCAACTTAACATTTGGATAAAACAAGATTTTTGTTATTGTTCCTACAATTCTGTGCCATGCCCACTTGAAACTGTACCAGCCAAACTGAATTTACTTTAAAAGAGCTAACTTAATGAGTATTTACAAAAGAATTTATTTTAAAAGCCCTAACAATGAATATCCTTTGTATAATAGGATTGCTTCTGGTGGTTCAATATCTAGGATTTGAATCTTAGTTCCTAGTAGGCTAGATCCAGTTTTCACCAATCGCACTAACTCTGCTGGAGGATGAAGCAGGGGGTATTACTTGAGCCCAGGAGTCCCAAAGCAACCTAAGCAACTGCATCCCAATCCTGTCTCAAGAGGGGGAGGGGAAGTTGGAGAAATGGCACAGACATTAAAGATTAGGTTTCCAACTTTTAAAAAATAATCAAACAAAAGTCAATCCCTGCACAACTGGTACAGTTAGACAATTGCAGTGGCTCTGTATTTTACTGCAGGTCAATGTTAGATGTGCTTAACAGCTGAGCTGATAGGAGGAGGGAAGCAATGGGAATCCTAAGGACTAGAGAACTGGAGAGGACATGTTTATCAAATACTTCCAAATACAGCTAAAATTTGGGTTTTATGTCAAATCTTCAGGTTTTCAAAATTGATTCAAACACTTTTTAAACATCCAGCAGACCAGAATAAAAAATTAAACTAGTCTGGGACTATAGGGCTCCAGCATTATGATGTCTATATTTTATAAAAGCATTACGACTTTGTTTAAAGAGTCACAAAATGCTTTAAAGCACTATTGTAGTCAGAGGCTGCTTGTTCATTTCCCGAATGCTCAGACCCGAAGTAATCACATAGGAGCATATTAATCGCAATACTGTTTGCCCAATAGCTTAAGGGTATTTGTAGCTAGCTCTTACATCTTGAATTAACCCATTTCTATTATTTTATATTTTACCATGAGACCCGTGGTTTACCAGTACCTAGCGTCTTTCTCCTCCAGCAGCTACGTGACGTCTCCCTGATGCCACCTACTCTCTACTCCTCTGTCTGCTTAGAATTCCCATCCTGCCCCATTCTGCACTGCAACAGGCCCAAAGCAGCTTCTTTACTAACCAATGGTATTCACAGCTTACAGAGGAAAATCTCACATCACACTATTACTTCTGTTGGTAAGAATCAAGTCACTTATCATCTCAGCCAAAGATTCAAGATAGATTTTTAACATACAACAGATTTCTGTTCCCTTGGTTACAGTCCATATAGGTTTCTACTCTTCACTGCTCACTTAAAACTTCCACGTGATTTCAGCCTCGCGTTGTAGATATTATAAAGTACATTTGCTTTATCACACATTCTAAAAAACATTTAAGGATACAACTTGGCAGTGCATGCTGCTTTAAATTTAAATAAGTAAAAAAAGTTAAAGAAAAACACTTAAATAGATCATGCTGTCATATTTATAGAGAATACAGTGTCTACAAAAATTCAAAGGTCTTGGAACTTAGAAGATCCCTTAGAGCAAGTCCATCATGGCATAAAAAATTGACCTAGGATAGTAAACCATGCTGAATTTCTAGGCATTTGTCTATCTGCTCTTTATGTGGAACTTTTAATTTTGGATAGATATTGAGATATGAAGTATGTTTTATATGAGGAAACCAAGCTGCATAATGGTTAAGGAATGTATTCAGGGTCACACAGCTAAGTTAACCATCAGTATAACTTAGGTACCTCATTTAAAGTAGATACATGAAACAGCAAAAACAGCTACCTAATTAGCATAGAGTACAACTCTATATGTAAATAAGTGAATTTACATTTAGTTATAGAAATGTAAATAGATTTATACTAAAAGAAAATTTTTACCTCAAGCTTGTTTTCCGAAAGCTTTTGTTGTCATGGCTTGTTTGAAACACATAGAACCCCTAAACTACTCTGAAGCATTCCATTTCATACTTTAGAGATGGGTTTTCTATAAATTAGGATAAGCTGATGAGTTTATTTAACACAGGAAAGAGTGATAGTGAAGACCAAATAACAAGAATGGTGGGCAATATAAGAAGAAGACATTTTCCTATGGGAGTGACTTCTAATAGAAAACCAAATATTCCTGTGAGCTAGAACAAATCCTGTCCTGGGTCTTGATTTTGATGTTTCTGACCCATACTCTCATAACTGGAGTTAGATCTCAGTAATCTGTCACCTCTTCTGCCACTTCTGTGACCACAGCTTGCATTTCCCAGATAGCTAGACAAAGATATGACCTAAAGCTTATAGCCCTGTCTAGCTATTTAACATATTCCATATCTGCTCTGAATGTGACTGCTCTGCTGGAACATTCTTTTAAAACATAGCAACTTAGGGCTGAGACTCCATGGTAGAGCACTTGCTTATCACATGCAAGCACCGGAGAAATAAATCTGTTTTCAGAGTACTATCAAACATAACAACTAACTGAAATACTCAATCTAAAAATTAAGATCACTCACATGCTACACATATTGTCTGTGACAGTTGTGAATGAGAAAAAAAAGTATAGTACTTAAGTTTGTATGCCATAGTTACTATTTAAATATGTACACATTCCTTAGACTGACGCATTTTTACTTTGATTTCTAACAATATTAATGGCTTCAAAGATGACCATTCCAATAGATTGTGAAGAGTGTATTACTCTTCACTGGTTTCTACTCCTGGTAGTCTCGCCTCTGTCTAACATCTTAAATATCTGTGTTCTTTTAATGGGCTTCCAAGCTATTTGCCCAAGTGTAGCACAGAGAAAACTGAAAAGAGGACCAGGTAATGGATTGTGGCAGATGAGAGTCCAAGTCCTTTTCTTCACTTAACAACTTTATAATCTTAGACATGATTACTTTTTCCTAGTCTTTCACAATTTGCTTTTACATATCGGGGGATGAATGCAAGGTGGGTAATTCAAGTTTTCTTACTTGTTTTTTGGCTGTACCCAAAGTAATTTCAATTCTAAAATTGCCTTTTGAGGTTAAAAAAAAAATTACACACATTCTGCTCAAATGTCTTAATACATATGACTTTCTTCTAAACAGTGACATGAAGTTAAGGTACATACATATATTAATTTTTTTCAAGACAGGGTTTCTCTGTGTATCCTGGCTATCCTAGAACTCACTTGGTAGACCAGGCTGGCCTTGAAGTCAAGAGATCCTCCTGCCTCTGCATCCCAAGTGCTGGCATTAAAGTCCTACAGCATCACCACCCAGCTAGATACATTCAAACTAATCTGTGTTTAAGATCATTACTAAGAGAGTGTGACTTACAGAGAATGATGGGAATCTATAGCCATACCACTGTAAAACACAACTGACCTCAGAAGGCAAGCAGGTTCTGATCTGGTTGATGGATGATGGGTGAATAATTCTGAAATGTTCCTCCTTACTAGTATGTTTTTCTTTATTAAATATTAGTAATAAACCCCCATAACTTTTTTAGACTTCATTTTTTTCTGAGAATCTAGTTTTATGACATCATTATAGCGGTACAGTACAGTATTGCTAGTATTCATTGAACTCTTATTGCTAGGGATTGATGTGAGGCTTGATATGAATTCTCTATTTTCCATGCATTAGTATGGCATGTGTGCACCTACACACATACAAAATAAGCAAAATGCTTTAAAAGGATGCTTCTCTTCACTGCTGTGTATTCCTGTTTTTACCACTAATCCCACCACCCACCATTTTCCACCCGAGTGATTTTGTGCCTCTGTCATTGATACTGATGTACAGCTGACTCTGTGTACCTCATTTTTATCTTCCAACTGAACTTACACACTTGCTGAACCTAAACCTGAATTGTGATTTTTAAGTCGGTGTTATATTGCTATGACCAAAGCTCCTCTTCTTTTGGTTCTGTGATCCAGCTGGTTGCCAGTCTGAAACATCCACTACCTGTATTATGTATTAGACTATTTAAAGCGCCTTTCAGTTGGCCTCCTAGAACAGCTTTTACATCTGTGCAGGTCCTTTTGTCTTGAAGATACTTCAGTGATTGCAGCTGCCAGTGTAAGACCACCTTTAAGATAGCCACAGAGAGGACACCGGATGTCCACCCGCGCCGCTCTAGGTAGGTGCACGTGTGCATGCAGTACAACTGTCACAATGCTGTACTTGTGTCATCGAGTGCTATTCTGACAGGCAACAGCAAACAGCTCTTATTTTTGCCAGTTTCTCAAATACTCTGCAAGATATTTCTCTTTTCTTGTTAAAGTAGTTCCTTTAAAAGACAGTGTTTTCCAAGAGTGAACTTTCCACTTACTAAGGAAAGAAGATAAATCATATTGAATTGATCTTTATAAATTATTCAGGAAAAGGGTGATTTCAAAGTAGCTTTATTATATTGTAAATAATGGTGTTTTCCTTGGAGTGTGCTCCGCCTACCATGTGTCTTACCACACATCTACATGCTGTAGTAGGTGCTATACCATGTAAGCATTTTTAAAGGAGTCCAGGATCAAATAAGTTTGGCAAATAAAACATTTTCAATTCTGCTGCAAAATTCATTACATACTTTAGTACATTTAAGTTTCAAGAAAGTTTTGATGTTAAAAAGGAAAATAACTTTTTCTTCATAGAGCATCTCAAATTTTTGTTAACTATAAAATTCAGAAAATCTATTAATATCTCTAAGTACAACATAATGTGATTTTACAAATAAGTAGTATTTATGTGAGGGTACACGTATGCTTCAAGACACCTAAAGACAATCAGGGCAGAATGAAGGCAAGCAATGCTAAGGTAATGAATTTGTAGACCATTAACTTCCATGTGAAGTCTCTAAGGCTTAATTTCCTGAGAAAAGGAGCCTGTAGATAACCATGCTTAGTCTCACTTCCTGTACCCCTCCCTTCACAATCACATAACAAAAAAGAAAAAGAAAAAGGCATTGTCCTAGCCAGTGTCGAATTTTACTGCCTTGAAATATTTCAAGGACCAAAATCTCCTGAGTACCAGAGACAGTAAATAAAGCGCATTTCAAGACTAAGAACTTGGGATTCTTAGGGAATGCTGAGCTTTCAAAAGGAACTGCTCAGCGCTCAACTTCCAAAACTACACAAGGAAGTGTAGGCACTAAGGATGCAGCTCATTAGTGAAATGCTAGCCTAGCATACAGTGAGGAAAATTAATTTAATAATTTGTTGTTCACTAGAATTAACTAATAGGTCACTATGACTTTTAAATATATAACAAGTTCAAACAAAAATTTTTCCCATTCCCTTCTCAGTACTTATGCCTGTATAAATGAAAAATCAGATTATAGCAATTCCAATGAATTCTTGGCCAAGCATATGTAAACTTACTGAGAAAAAAGTCCTTAGTAACAGATGTGTGGTCAATAATTTTAACAATGTGTGCTTTAAAGTTTTAATTTTATTAATTTATTTTTTGTAACCAGCTAATATGCTAGTACGATCAGTAACATACCAAGTATGAAAATGTTATATTAGATTAAAATTGTGTTAGAAATAAAGAGATCTAGGGATTAAAATGAATATAAAAGCTCTAAGAAAGTTTCCTTTTTATTAAAATGTTAGCTACCAAATTGCTGTTTACATTGAATGTTTTAAAAATTGATGTTAAGTATGTAGAAATCATGTCCTTTGTAACTATTACAATTGAAAAATATTTGTTGATTTAGAAACGTGATGAATTGCAGGTAAGACTTTGAAGAGAATGTGCATTCTTAAGATAAAAAGGACACTTTAGTGATCTTCTCTTCCAACTTGTCCAAATACATGACTGATTTTAAAAGCCATCTTTCTTAGACAAGTCTTTCAATGCTTCAAAAACAGTAAAATATCATATAACAAACGTTATTTTTCTTTGAGTTCTTTTGCATTCATTTTAGACATCATTACTGTGGTAGGCTTGCATTGACTTCTCAGGATTTTAAAGTACACTCACTGCCCATCAGAACTATATTCCCTAAGAGAGATTACAAACTTTAAAAAGGGAAGGAAACAGCACAGTGTTTTCCAGTTACCCTGTCTGAAGACAAACAATAGTGTAGTGACACTGCACTTAGCAGTGTTGAACATGCCAGGCAGTGACAGCACACACCTTTAATTGCAGCACTCAGGAAGCAGAGACAGGCAAATAGAGCTCTGTGAGTTCAAGGCCATCCTGGTTTACAGATCGAGTTTCAGGACAGGCTCCAAAGCTACAAGGAAACCCTGTCTTGCAAAAAAAAATACATTTTATATATATATATATATTTGTTCCAATATGGTAAGAATACATTTACTTCTTCATTTTAATATTTATCTTAATATGCCAGCACAATCTGGGTCATTTTTTAATCTGAGATAGCATTCTAGTCTGTGCATAACCCATAATTTATCTCTTGGCCAGTAGATGAACAAGTGGGCTCAGTATTGCTCAACATGTTGCTAGTCAATGTCACTTTTAATGCAATGCTGAGTGGCCATCCCGACTCATAATATCTGCTGTAGTTTCATTAGGGATGATAGCTCTGAGGTCAAATACTTGTTTTTAGTAGATAAATCAAAGTAGCTCTATAAAAATGTTAAAAGAGGGTGCGCCCATTTCCATAAGCCTTCTTTCGCTGTGGAAGTTCACAGGCTTTTGATTTGTCCACATTTCCAAAGCGTAGCACATAAACTCACACATATAAAAACAGTCTTTGCTTAAAGTGTCATCCTCATGGAACCATCATGATTTTCCTTGGATTACCATCTTCCAGCATTCAATTTAAACTTCTATCTATACTAAGCTACTTTCTGTGTTTCTCTTCCCTTATCCCCAGCTGTAGGCTCCAAAGGGCAAAGGATTTTTTTGTTCACTGATGAACACTGTCTGGCATATGGTAGGCCCTCATGGCAGTTTTCCAATACACATTTCAGTAATATAGGTTTGTTATTTCTCTTTTGATCCATCCATCTCTGGTTTTGTATACATCCCATCTACATTGATAATCTGCTTAGAAGTAGCCACAACTCCTTAGAAATCACTACACCCTACAAAACACTTGTGTTGGCCAGTAGCAGACTGCTTTGAGAAAAAAGAAGAAAAGAATGTTCCTTCTTACTCTAGACTCCCAGGGCAATTATCAAAAGTGTGTATCCTGGCCAACACTAGCCATTAGATCTCCACCTTGCTTATTTTAGCCCTTCCTTTCCTGTTTCTCTTCTGTCAAGGCCTAAGGGGTCTAGAACAAGAATCAGTCCTACTAAAGCAGAAACCGCCTAAGCAAACGAGGGCACTGATGTTACCCTCACAAGTGTCAACACTTTTTTTGCCAGTCTTTTAGCCCCACACCATTTCCACTAACAATGGCTCAGTCAAACAGATGAACACCAAGTATCATTGTTTTCCTTCTGTATTTTGGATGTGTAAGAGGTAAAAACCAAAGGAAAACAAGAGCAGTGATTTAATTATACAAAGCTGGAGTTGCTCTTTCTGTAAACAGCTAAAACTTAACCTACCATGATAGGCAGCATCTTGCTTGTATGTAAGAAACTAGTTACTGTGCTTTACGTTTCTCAATCAGTAATGCCCATCCTTTTCAGTGGCATGTCAGATCTGATGCAGGCACAGGATTTTCATTGTGATGTTTTTAATGGAGATACGAGGGGGCTCAGTAGCTATATTGATTTAATTAGGGATATGCACTGCTTTCAGTCTTCCATCCAACACTGAAGAAAAAGGCTTGAGTATTAAGTTTCGGGCCTAACTAGGAAGGAAAAATGTATTTGGGGCTGCACATCCTAAGGAAATTGCATGGTATACTTACCTCACACTCCATTTAGAGAAGAGTTGCTTTCCTGGCCTATTCCTTACATCATCTACTCTCCCTGATAGAACAGAGAAAGAACAGGAATAAAGTTTGAAGACAGGAGTTCTGAAAAACAGAGGTTCTCAGGAACCTAGACATTCTAGAGTAATTTGAATGAGAAGATAATCAGTTGAAGAACAAAGTACAAAGCTTCTATTAGGAATGTCTAAGGAGTGGAACAAGAATGACAAAGAACAAAAGCAGCTTCATTTGGTTATAATTAATTTGCAGTGGGTGGAAAAGCAGGCACCAAGCCAGCATCACCACTTTATAAATAATAAATCTTGGTAGTAACACTGTGAAAGACATAGTAAGGTTGCATCAGTGTAGTGAAACATCACTGAATGGGTGGCACTGTCTAGAAAAGCGTATTTAGAAAGGCACCATTCTACAACTTGATCCAGGAACTTGAGCAAACAGTATAGCTGTAATCTGGAACAAGTGTTACTGGCTTAGATAGCCATAATACTACAGGAACATGTATCCTGGTCCTTTAGCATATAGTATCTCAGTGGAACTACTAAAGCACACTTCATGTCTATTTCATAGCTTGCTTACCCACTGTGTTGCTTCCTTACAGATTCCAGCTGAGCAACCCAGAATTGAGAGTTAGGAATCAGCTGTCAGCAACACAAGAAAGAATGTTAGGGAAATGTTGCCTATTACCACCTCGTCATCTCCGCCTCACCCCTTTTTAGTAGGTAGATTTGTGTTCGTTTCTTCTCAAGAGAGAAGCTGTCAGTGAACTAAGATGCCTTACTATATGCCTTTTCTCAACTGAATGATTTCCTTTTTTAAAAAAAAGAAAACATTATCAGGCAATGGTGGTGCACACTATTAATCCCAGCATTTGAAAGGCAGAGGTAGGCAGGTCTCTGTGAGTTTGAGGCCAGTCTGGTCAACAGATGAGTTCTAGGACAGCCAGGGCTGTTACACAGAGAAACTCTGCCTTTAAAAAAAAAAAACCAAAAGCAAAAAGAGAACTGAAGTTTTACCAATTTTTTTCCTGACAAGATCTAGATACATGTAAAATGCCTCAGCCTTATTTCAGAGAACCACAGAAAACTGCTGAGGAAGTCTTACAGATAGGGCTCTTTACTTTCTATAGTATTTGTTTCAGCTATGATCGCCAGAAATTCTTTGGGAATTTTAATGTCAGTAACTGATTTCTCATTGAAGGAGCAAAAGCACTGTATCCAGCAGTTACAGATGGCAGAAGTGAAGTCGATGTTCCGGGAAGTCCTTCCAAAACAAGGTATATGTCACAAGTATTTCATTGTAGACTACGAGAGACTTACCAGGTGATGGGTATCTCACAACAGAATAGCTAAGTACCTACATCTTCTGGGGTTACGTGCCTCATTTACAGTCCACTCTCACTTATATTTTGTTTTCATGAATAGGTTGTAAAAAAAATCCTCACTTTTCTCAACAAAGGATACCAAATTAAGTACTGTTTCTTGTAACTATAAATCTTATTGTACTGAGCTGGGCGGTGGTGGCGCACACCTTTAATCCCAGCACTTGGGAGGCAGAGGTAGGTGGATCTCTCTGTGAGTTCGAGGCCAGCCTGGTCTACCAGAGCTAGTTCCAGGCCAGGACAGGCTCCAAAGCCACAGAGAAAACCTGTTTCCAAAANAAAAAAAAAAAAAATCCTGTTGTACCTCAGTGCAGAATACAGTGTGAAATTCTCAGTGAAATGGAATTTAAAGGAAGATTGAAAATATGGGGAAAGTAGCCTAAAGTCATATTCTAGTGAGAAAAGCTAACCATTCCAGTTAAATAATTCATAATTTGAGCATTCATGTTAAATATTGCACCTTGCTATATTTCTGTGTTGTGTATATATTCCTCCAATTAAACATTTGGTCCAAAAAGCTATGGTATCTCGAAGTCCAGCTCTTGTTTCCTGACCCTTCTGTAGTGTTAAGAAATGCTGCTTGTGGGATTACTGCTTTGTCAGTCTAGGAGCAGAAACTTTTTCATTGACAATAAGATTTAGACTTACATTCTAGTTACAAATCAAAACCACCAAGCATCTTCCTCTGCTGTGGGATAATGCTCTTGTACGCTGTAAGATTTATTGGTTCAATAAAATGCTGAATGGCCTGTAGTCAGGCAGGAAGTATAGGTGGGGTGACCAGACTAGAATAACTCTGGGAAGAGGAAAGGCTCAGTCTGCAGTCACCAACCAGACACAGAGAAAGCAAGATGAAAATGTTGCACTGAGAAAAGGTGCCAAACCACATGGCTAAACACAGATAAGAATTATGAGTTAAGTTGTAAGAGCTAGTTAATAAGCCTGAGCTAATTGCCCAAACCATTTATAATTAATAAACGGTTATTTATCTGTGTTTATTTGCGACTGAGCAGCTGCGGGACTGGATGGGACAAAAACTTCTGTCTACATTCCTCAAATTAATTTCTTATTTCTTATTAATAGGGCAGTTGTCTGTAGAAGATGTAACCACAATGGTGCTGTGTAAACCCAAGCTTTTACCCTTAAAATCTCTGACTCTGGAGAAACTGGAGAAAATGCAGCAAGCAGCACAGGATACAATCCGCCAACAAGAAATGACAGAAAAAGAAGACCGGCTAATAGCCCACTCACTAGTACCACTTTGAGGGGACAACCCATCTCACCTCTTCAGGAGCTAGAAACTATTCTGCATCTATAGGCTGAAAATACATAATCAAACTGGACATTCATAATTTTAAAAAACAAAACTTGGGAACTTAAACATTGGCTTGTATTAAAAATAAAACCTTGAATGATGTTTTATGGGATCTTGAAAAGGTTTTTAAAATTATGAATTACCTTATTCACCCTACCTACTGTAGTAGTGTTAGAAATTAGATGTGTCTTTTCTGGATGAAGGGTTCCTCATCTTTTTAGACACCTAAATCTGAAAATAAACTCTATTCTTGAATATACTGTTACCCAGAAACAAACTTAACCAGTTATGTACCATGTCATCCTTAATGGTATGTAGCCTGACGATAATAACAGCAGTAATAACAAAACTGGTTTCTTAACAAATTTGATTTTTAAAAAACCTTCAGCTATTTTGGAGTCAACTAAGCTTTTAATTACACTAATTTTAAGAAATAGAGAATTACAAAAGTGTTGACTACCAAATACAAAAACCTAGAAATGCTTATTTTAGCCATCACAGTAATAAACCAATAAAATATGAGCTTTAAAAAACACTAGAGGGTTTTCTTTCTAAAAGACTACCTAGTCTTGTAACCAAGAAAATATTTTGGAAATTGTAAATATAATGGTTGATTGCAGTCACTAGACTTCTTCAATTGCCACACACTTTGAAACCTTAATAATTAGCCTTTATAAAAGAGGCTAGAAATAGGATCTCCCTTTAAAGTAACTTATTTATTGGTAATTACATATTGATATTTATATAAATGTAAAGCTTTAAGTAGAATAGTTTATTTAAGAGAATACTTTTATTCCATGAGCAAGTTTTATTTCTTACCTGAATAAACTCTGAAGTCAAGGAATCTGAAACCATAGTTAAAATATGCTTCAAATTTCTATACTGTAATTCTGTCAAGATATCCAGCTGTTCTATGCCCATCTTCTTGCCAATCATTCTAGCCAGAACACGCTGAAGTCTCTTTCCCCCTCATCCCTTTCCTCAAAGAATGCCTGGTCATCTTCCTGCTGGAATCTCTTCTTTTTGCTTTTAATAAAGAGCTCATGCACTAACTGAAGGCTAGGGTATTTGATAAGTTCTTAAAGCTTAAAGTCCAATCCCTCATCTTCTCACTGGAGCCTTGCTAACCCTCGAGGTGACTGAAGCAGCACCCACTCTTGCTTCAGAGTTGGGAGTAACCATATGCTTTTCATCTTCTGTTTCTGACTGGGAGCCTTGCTCCTGGAGAGTGGACAGTCTCCTCAACCTTCCAGGATGCTTTGGCTTTTTTACGAGGTCCCCCATTCTGGGGGTCCCCTTCTGAAACAGTTCTTGCAAAGAGCCCTCTTGATTAGAAATGGAATCTTCTGACTTATTCCAAGTAAGGGAGCTAAAACCACTGTCTCCGGGTGTTGAAACACTGTCTACTTCTGCTGAAGAAGAAAGTTTTTGGGCTCCCCTTAAATCTAGTTTTTGATATGAGACTACTTATTGGAGCTACATACATGGTTACCTCAGCTCCATAGGTTGTCTGGCTACCAGGGAGTCTAGTTCAGGACATGTATTCTCATCACTAACACTTAAACTGCTGTCACTAAAGTCGTGTGTGATAGAACCTTTGAAATCATTGCCTTGGAGACAGACATTCCACTCCAAATAAGCCACACTCTCCCGTGGAATCATCAACTGTGGAAGTCTTGTGCTGAGAAAAACTTAACTTCAACTTCTGACTGCTAGAAGTACCATCCTCTAACTAACAAGCTGAAGTTGTCCTGCTTTGGGAAATGCTTTTCTAGGCTAACAACGTGGCTTATGTTGCTTTCCAGAGACCAGCTTTGTGAATCCGAATCCCCTTTCAGAAGAGTGAAAGATAAGTCGAGCCGCCTACGCAATGAGCATGTTTTCCTTCTGAAGAATATTTTTTTAAACGTTAACAGAATTTATAAGGATAAGAGCTGTTTATATATTAGACAAACTTCATTCAACTCCAGCTCAGATCAATAAACAAAGATAAAGTGTGCATGTATTTCCCTAGTGTAACCTTAAAAGGCTTTTCAACTATTACACTGCTCTAAGATTTTTAAGTGTCTGTGTTTATGCCACCTATATGCAGGTGTCCATAGAAGTCACAAGAGGACATCTGATACCCTAGAAAACTCAAGTTCCTGAAGGTTGTGAGCTGCACGATGTGGGGGCTAGGAATCCAACTTGGGTCCTATGAAAGAGCACACTGCTGCTTAGTGATCTCTCTAGTCCTGTTTTATTATTATTATTAAAGTTTGAAGGTTAAAATAAAAAAAAGAGTTTGTAATAACTTGAATTCACTAAGCTCAAGTGTACTTGTTCTGAAAACCAGGCATGATGGTCTATGCCTTTATTCCCAGCACTCGGGACATGGAGTAGACACAGAAAGACTACCATGAGTTTGAGGACACAGGCCAGCCAGAGCTACATAACAAGACTGTCTCAAGAAACAGCAAAGCATTTTTGTTTGTCTTGCACTTTGGGAATGAACACAAGGCCTAATGAAGTTTAGACAGGAAACCTAAAAGAAGTTTTCAATACACAAAATAAATGTACTCCCACTAAAGAATCAACACTGCTCCACGTTTTATTTTGTTGTACATTCTTGTAGAACTGGGTTCATTTTTCCAGTTTTGTAGAAAAATAGATGTTCCAGCCACCATTTACTTAACTGTCTAGTATTTAAGACCAATATGTTCCCTGGAAAGATGAAAAGGTCTCATGACTAACTCGTCTTTTAAAATTTTTTTAAGAAAAAGGTGTGTGTGTGTGTGTTAGAGATGTGTGTAGGGTAAGTATGTATGTGTGTTTATTCCCGAAGCACAGCATTTCCACAGCAGCAGCCAACATGGGGCTTAGTAGCTTCACTTGACCCCTAACTAAAGCTTTGTATAAACCAGTGATTTTACTACAAAAAACACTGTCCTTGAAAGAAAGGAGTGGCAGTCGGACATCAATGCAAAACCTGGAATGATTAGGTCATAAACATGGCACTTAGAAAAAGTAGCTTATCAGAAATATTCCACATTTAAGTGGTTACTCTTCTGTCCCTCCTTTAGTTTCCCCTCAAAGAAAAAAAAAGAAAAAATACTTCCTTCAAAAATCCCCATTAAATGTAAGTTTATAAAACTTCAGAAATGCCTTGTACCCCCCTCCAAAAAAAAAACCTGCACTAACAACTCTTACAGTTCAGATCTGCCGCTATCCCAGCTAAGACTGCAAGAGCTCTGCCTTCAGTAGCTCTCTGGTTTAAGACGACCTCCATCTCCTTCACTTACAAAACGCTTTCTTCCCCTGTAATGAAAAGGACAAAAACAAAAGCAGGTAAAAATCTGACTCGAAAAACATTAAAACCTTGACATCTTTGTTTATACATTTAGACTTAAAGAGTTCTGCTGTTTAAGGCCAGGGTGTCTGGATTCCTTTGAAAAGATGTTTTTTTTACCTACTAGAAACCTTAGCCTCAAAAATCATCAGATAAAGAGCAAGTATGAGGAGCTTAGAGAAACAATTACTAATGAATTTTCTTTGTCTATGTCTATTCGTTCTAATAAAAGTTAAAATACGAAATAAAGACATTTTACTTAGACTTCAGTATTTATTTCTACCTTATTTGAAAGCAAGTGAGCCAAACAGAAGGTGATTCAAAGAAAGTAAAGGCTCTTGCCACCAAACCTGATCAATTCTGGGACCATCATGGTGGAGGTACAGAATGAAATCCCAGAAGTTGACCTCTGACCTCCATATATGTACCATGACATGAACACACATGCCCACATAAGCAAATAATGTTAACAAATAATATCACCAAAATGTTTAATAACTAAATTTCCCTTAGCCTTAGAAAAGTCCTCATCTGTAGACAACCAAAGGTAATCTGATTTCTTTAGCCTATGTGCCCCATTAAGGGAAGGCTGATTGTGGTTTGGAAACTCAAGAAACTCTCTTCTATTAGAGCCACTGCATTCCAGCTACTACAGCAGCACTCTCCCCAGACAACAATTGGCCAGCAGCCTACATGAGTAGGTGTAGGCAGACCTATTGCAGAATTAGCCCCTGCTCTCTGCCCCAAGCATGCAAGATCACACGTGCATGTGTACTTAACACACAAACACAAAAGCTTAATGATGACAAAAGTCAAAGTTGTGTGGTATTATATTACACAACTGTAGGAACTCTTCAATGACTCCAGAGTTAAAGCCCCCCCAAAAAATAACCAGACTTTCAAACACAAGCTTTAAAAGAATCTTAAAAAGCAACCATAAGGTACTGGGACAGGAATCTGCTCTGTGTAAACTGAGGACTACACTAAGATCAGGGTGGGATGAAATGGTGAAGACAAAAGGTCTCGCTAGGGTGACCCGCTAAGGTGGTGGTTTCATTGATGCTGTGTGACATATGGCATCTAGCCACGATCTGTATTTCCAGAGATTTCTACACCTCCACCTTCTCCTCTCTGAGCCTATAAACTTAAGTAGTAGTTTTTCTGAGACTTCGCAAAACAAAATTCAAAGCTTACATTTTTCAGACTTAAAAAGAACAAATAAAAATGTATATAAAACATGTTTGGCTACAGCTAAGTCTTTAACTTGCTACACTACCACCTTATTAAGGGGAAAAGTCCTTATCAACTCTTTAAATTATATCCTAGTGGTACAAATATAATTCCTTAAAGAGAAAAACAATCCTACAGTGTCTGTTCTTCATCACATGAGGCAAAGAAAGCCACTGCCAAGTACAGGAAAGCATTTAGACCTTAAGTCTAGAAAGTCTGAATTCACATTTTGCCAATACAAGGCACTAGTCATGAGACCTTGAAAGTTCATTAAATAATCTCCAATTTTCTTGTGTTTCTGGTGATAATATTTACTCTGAAATAACATTTACTAACATCCTGGTAAACATCTGCACTGTATAAAATTAGCTCCCTCCAAATGGTAGTCCTGTCCACAGTTGTAAAAGGACAAGCAATCTTAAACTCTAAAGTAGACAGTTCTTGGCCTCCAGTCACTTCAAGAAAGACACTACTTCATTTTCCTGACAGCAGAATGACAAACACACAACTATCTTAACTCCCCAACTATCTCATTCAGTATTTTACAATGAGAAAGTAGTATTTAAACACAGTACCTTGATGGACAAAGATCTCGGACTTGTTTGGAAATGATTCCAGCCTGAAAACATTCCTCCACAAATCTCTCCAGCACAGAGTATGAATGTGGAACATCCAGATTGATATCTGGAATTTCATTGTAAATTCTCTCATAACCCTAGAAAAAAATTACAATTGTTAACCCTGCATAAAAATGATGATGTCATGAAACAACCCACCACTATATTATAAATTGATGCAGTGCAAACTGGCAAAACAAGTCAATAACTGAACCTTGAAAATAAAGTATATTTGCTTTCTTTAAAACTTCTCTAAAGAACACCAGGCAAATGTCAGACAATGAGCAAATTCCCTATCTACTTCTCAATCTACATTTACTATCTTGTATATAAGATAGTTTCACCATTTAAAAAACATGTACAACTTAAATAGGAAAAGAAATGTCATTTAAATGCTTTTGTATCTCACAAACTGAACAATCACACTTTTAAAAAAGACTGGTGTTATCTAAGTTTCACATCCAAAAAATTTAAAAAGTCAAACAAAATCTCAGGCATAATACTACACATACACTAAAATAAACCTTCGTTAACAATCCATAACCTTTATACAATCATATAGTTTAGGTATTATTTAAAATAATGTCATACATACTCTTTTCATTTGGTCTATGGTAATGGTAGAAGACTTCCACAAGGATTGTAATAAATCTAAGATCATCTTGAATGTACTTTCTCTAGTTGACTCTAAAACCATTACAATGGCCTAAAAATTGAACAAAAAGAGTAAATTAATTTTTTAACAGTTCATGAGAAACTGCTCCTAAATATGTATCAGATCTCTCCTCTAACATGTAGTGATTATGTTTTTTGTAATGATTATATAAACTTATAAATTATTTTAGTATTTTTAAGGAAAAAGGCTTTGTGTTTAAATAAACATTGGTCACTGTGATATAAAAAGAGCAACTGAAAATCCTCTTGGGGGGTTAGAGAGATGGCTCAACAGTTAAGAGCATTGACTGCTCTTCTAGAGGACCTGGGTTCGATTCCCAGCACCCACATGGCAGCTCACAACTGTCTGTAATTCACTCATATACAGACACACATGCAGGCAAAACGCCAATACACATAAAATAAAAATAAATCTTTAAGAAAAAAGGAAAGACAATCCTCTTGGGTATGAGAATGTACTCTTACTTCATACACAAGCTCGTGGTGAAAATGAGGCACTTCCAGTTCCTTAAGGCAGTGTTCAGCTTCAGAGATATCTCCAGAGAGTAAGTACTCTTTAAGCAGCATATCAATCTGTTATGTTTAAAAGTTGCAATGTTAGAATTCCTAATTTTTAAAAGCTGTGTGCTTACCTAAATTATTTATTTACATTCACACCAATATTAGATATAGGGATTTGACAGGATGGTGTCATAATATTTAATAATTTTTTCATAATTGAAGAATTTCTTCATAATTAAAAAATAAACTTCCAGGCTTTGAATGGTTCATTGGTTTTCTAAGGAGTGACTGGTATCCACAAGCAGGTTTTATAATGTAGATGACCTGCCTTGTAACTATAATGTTTCAATATATCCTATTAAAAATAAGGGATTTGCCAGGCAGTGGTGGCTCCTTTAATCCCAGCACTCTGGAGGCAGAAGCAGGCAGATCTCTCTGAGTTTGAGGCCGGCCTGGTGAGTTCCAGGACAGCCAGGGCTGTTAAACAGAGAAATCCTGTCTCAAAAACAAACACACAAATTAATAGATAGATGAATGAAAGACTAGATGGAGTGATTTAGGGGCTGGAGAGACAGCTCAGCAATTAAGAGCATGCACTGCTCTTGCAGAGGACCAGACCTGAAGCTATCTCTGACCACCCATTACCAGCAGCTCACAACAACTTGTAACTCCAGCTCCTAGGATCCTTCAACTCTGTCCTCCATAGGCATCTAACTCAAGTGCACATACCCACACATACATATAATTAAAATAAATCTTTGAAAGGGATAAAAGGTTAAATACCACTAGAGGGCACTAACATAAAGTCCCAGTACTTTTTGGAACGCCACCAAGTATCAGGGTGGTCTAAATGTAATTGAGAACCAAAAAGTAAGAGATACTGGGACATTACTACAAGAACAAAGATTTCCACAGTTTCTCTTCTCTCTAGAATTGAGAATTTAAAACTCAGTATCTCAAAACATTTAGTCAGGGTGGAGAGATGGTTCAGTGTTTAAAAGCACAATGGCTGCTCTTCTGGAGGACCCACGTTCAATTCCCAGCACCCACATGGTGGCTAGCCACCATCTATGACTATTCGCTGCCCTCTTCTGGCCTCTGAGAGCATTGCATACATGTGGTATACAGACTCTAGACAGGCAAAACACCCAAACACATTAAAATATTATATTAAAAAATTAACATCTTCAGTAATTGAGCTTCAGTCATAAGCAAAGGAGACAGTATCATTTCTGGCTCTAGAAAAAGACTGGTAAATTTTTTTCAGCAAAACAGCTTTTCAAATAAAAATAACATTCCTTACAAATTTTCTGGGAAAAACACTTGTTTCTAATGACACTAAGTGTATTTTGACTGGTTGAATACAAGAATGAAGACCAAAGTTCAAAGCCCGACACTCACATAAAAATAATAATAATAAAGCCAGGCATTATTGTGCATAAATATGATTCCAGCACCACCGGGCAGAGACAAGGGTACTGCAAAAGCTCATTAGCCAGTAAGTCAAGAAACAATATCAAGCTTCTAGCTAAGTGAGAGACTCTGTCTCAAGGCAAGGCAGTGGAGAGTAACAGAGGAAGACACCTGATGCCCACGTATGTACACAGGCACAAAAACCCGTACCTCATATGCATGAGTGTACCACCATAATACCAGACACACATTATACACATACACTAAGTATTTAATACAAACATACATATTACATAACATATTTTATACTAATACTTAATATTTCAAGTACGTTTACTAAAAACTACACGCTTTGTGTTGTTTAAGTTGTATTTGCTATGCCACTGAGAAAGTGAATGTGGGGCTGAGACGAGCACAGTGGCTAACAGCACTTGCAGCTCTTGTGTGGGGCTGGGTTCAGTTCCCAGCACCCACATAATAGCTCACAACTGCCACAACTTAGTTCCAGGGGATGCAAAGGACTCTCTGGCACACATGCACATACACACACACATACACGTTACACATAAAGTCATACACATTACACATACAGAGAAGCAGGCACACACACATATACAGAAATGTTTTTTAAAAATTACTTTTTAAAAAAATGAAAATTTACTTGAACCCTTGCTTCCATTTAAATGAGTACCCAAATAATGTAAATTTCAAACTCATATAATGTTATTTCCAATCTCTTTTTAATTGAAAGATAATTCACATAGTCTAAGAGTTTGTCAATTTCTCAAAATATCACCTTCAGAGAGGATTATCATCTTAACGATATTGTCTTATAATCCATAAATGTGGCATATCTTTCAATGTTTTCAGTTTTTAGTGTATAAATTTGAATTTCCTTTAATTTTGTCATATTTTAATTTTATGCTTTTATAAACAAAGCAACACTTTTTTTCTGTTATTCCTTCAATCCTAATGTATAAAGAACTGAATTTCATGTATTGATCTTATTATCATGCAAATCTGCTAAACTACGGGTTAAGTTTGGGTTTTTGGAGTTTCTCTGCCCCCTGGATTCTCCAATCTATGTATCATTCATCTGGGAACAGAGCTGGTTTGACATCTTCCTGTTCAGTCAGGATGCTCTTTATTACATTTCCTTGCCTAATATCCCTGGGATATTCATATTTTAACTGTCCTTATAACTCTTCAAATTTTTAAAAGATAATGCAGTCATGACCTGACATATCTAATCTAACCTATGTAAAAAGGAAAAAATGATCAATCAACACTGTAACTACCCATTTGAGCTCCTTACCACTTAAACTACAGATATAAAAGAGACTGAGGGTAGAGGCACCAGCTCAGCCAATTAAGTTCTTGTCATGCAAACTTGATGACCTTTACTTTGATCCTCGTAACCCATGTAATACACTGGACATGGCATGCTTGTAATCTCAACATCAGAAACAGAGACAAGGAGACCTGTGGCTCACTATCCAGCCAGCCTAACTATGGGTAGCACGAATTGTAATTGGTCTTAATAAAAAAAAGCCCAGAGTCAGATATTAAGCGGTAAAAGCTGAGAGATCAGAGAAGCAAACAGCCAACCACTAGAATTCTTACCTCTACCAATGCTCAGACCAAAGGGGCAATTCTGCTCTCAGACTGCCTCTGACTGCATCCTCAGACTGCACTGAGCTCCTGTCTCCCCTCACCCTTATATTCCTCTCTCCACCCAGCCATATCCTTTCCTGTCTCCACCTCTCTAGTGTTGTAATTAAAGGCGTGTGACTCCCAAGTACTGGGAATAAAGCTGTGAGCCACCACTGTCTGGCTCTGTTTCCCTTTTAGACTGGATCAATTTCATGTAGCCCAGGATGGCCTTGAACTCAGAGATCTGTCTGCCTGTCTCCTGGGTACTGGCATTAAAGGTGTATGCCACCTCTATGGCTAATTATTGGCTTAGCTCTGCACTCTGATCTTCAGGCAAGCTTTATTTGTTGGATTACAAACAAAATATCACTACAGCTATGTCACAGGTAAGGTCCCAGTCTACAGCTATGTCACAGTGAAGACTGTCTCAAAAAGCAACGTGACATTTCCTATGAAATGAGACCTGATTTTGACCTCTGAACTAAAACACACATAAGACACACATGAATACACATACACACACACGCACACACAAACTAATTGAAAATCAAAATTAAAAAGAGTATACTAAAAAAAGTACTTAAACTACAAATCTTCTAACTGCAGGTCTCAAAATATGTAGTCAAACACTTACATTTTTCCAGTTGTTAAAGAACATGAGAGAAAATCCATAGGAAGCAAATCTTGCATTTTAATGAAATAACCCAACTATTAATTTTCCTTAGCAAATGTAGTGAACATCCTTATAAATATCTACCACTCTGATCTGCTCTAACAGTAATAATCCCTAACTTGTAATCTCAGACTACCCAAATTGCTTATATATAATATTTATTGAACAACTTAAAAATAGTGTTTTAGCTAGGTGGTGGGGGTGCACGCCTCAATCCCAGCACTCGGGAAGCAGAGGCAGGCAGATCTCTGTGAGTTCGAGGCCAGCCTGGTCTACAGACAGAGTTCTAGAATAGGCTCTAAAGCTACAGAGAAACCCTGTCTCAAAAACAAAAAGACATTTTAAGTTAAAACTAAATACAACTATAAAACAAGATTTTAGGCATTCCCCAGATGTTCAGACAGCCTCCTTATAGTTATTCCTTCCTTAGATGTTCACAGACAACATTCTTAACATTCATGAAAGGCCTCTTAATAGTCATGCCATTAAGTCACAAAACAGGGAATAATAGCAATTATTCAATTATTTTCTATTTTGTAGATTATTCCATTTTTTTACTTGCAGGTATACAATCACAATGAATTCTTACCCACAAAAAATGCCATCTAGTAGTTGTCTTATTGTTTTCTCTTTCAAAGGACACATATAAGTTGAAAACAATGCTTATCGGGTACCTCTTTAACAAGGTGATTGACAGACTGCTGCCCACCTCCAGATCCCCACACGCTGTCTCTGCGCTTTCCTCCTTTAGACATACTCAGAAGCACAGTAGCTTTATCCAAAGCAGCTCTACCAAAGAGATGAGAAAAAAGTAGAAAAGTACAGATAGGCTGAGGTTTACTGCATTATCAATAGTTTGCAAAAGTGTCTATGTATTGACAACGTTTGTGTAACAAAAAAATGTGATTTGGGGGAATAACTTTTCAAATTAAAATTAGCAAAATATTTAACATTCTTGTGTTCCTTTACCTCCATTTCTCATCAAGAAAGACCAAAATACAGGACAAAACTACTGATCTATCACCAAAACGGAACATTTCACATACATCTTTATATAGATTCACATCTTCCCACCCACAGAAGTCATTCCACTAGGACCTAATGTAGGCCCACAAAATTAGTATCTATATCTGGAAAACTTGAGACATGGCTATCTAAACCCACATCTCCAGGAAGCTTAAAAAAGTAAAACACCATGTTTGGCTTATAATTCACTAAATCAAAGAACAAAAGTGAAAAGCACATATTCTAAAAGGTTTCTACAGAATTCTAAACAAGGCTCACTAAGTAAGATCTTACTAAAACATGAAATGACTTCAGGAATCAGACCCAGAGGTATCCTGATCAATATACACTCAACGCTTTCATTTTACAAGTAGGGAAACTGAGGTCCAAAGAAGGATAACTTGAAATGAGGGAACCTAATAAATTAGCTCAGAACTTTTGCATTTTATTACTGGCCTCTTCCTATTATTCCATGTCAACAATCTTTTAACAATGAAGAGCAAATAAATGACAACATGTTCACAACATCTGATTAATGCGAGTATCACTGTAGAACTGCCTGTTTTGAAATTCTAAGAAGCAAAACTTAATTTACTTACCTAGCCTGTACACAATCTACAGTTCCTTTGTAACTATCAATATAGGTATTACATAAAATTCCATCTCCAACAGCTCTGGCAATGAACTGGCCCACCAACTATAATAAGAAAGAGAACTATGTAAAAAAAAATCCAAAATAAACCTTTATTAGACCACAGTTTTGAAATGGATAAATGATAGAAACTAGCTGAACTACACTACACAACAGCTAAAATACATGTTGGGTTATGCAAAAGCACCCGTTTGTCATGTATGACGTACACTCCTTTATATTAACCTTCAAGTTAATGCCGCTGAGATCGAAATCAACATCTGTTTAGCTCACTACTTAATTCTCAATACTTTTTACACTGCCTCATTCTAAACATGTTACCAATAATATCTGTTAAAATGACTTAGTCAAGAAAAAAACACTCTTCATTTCTTAAATAAAATAGCCCAGAATGTTTTTTCAACCAATTATAAAGCGTATCTTGTGGAGAAAAGTTATGCACAGATGTTCATTTGAAAGTATGACCACAGCATTATTTACTACAGAAACTGGAAATGACTTCAGGGTCTGACAATAATGGCATGGTTAAGCAGTGCACACAGACCAAAGTACACTGTGGGGTCATAGAAAAAGATATTTGATACATCTTGTAAGAAAAATCAAATCTAAAAAACAATATATGTGGCACAATCCATTTCCTAATTAAATAAAGTTTAAAGGATATTGATAAATAACCAAGAAACTAGAAATAAAAAATGTTAATAGGTTTTGGTGGGGATTTTTTGTCCCAGTCTTTCTTCTATAATTAATAATTATAAATTTCTAAAATTAATATAACTTAGATGTCATCTTTAAATGTGTATATAAAAAGAGGATGGAAAATATGTCCATTTCATTTAGAAACTCTTTATAAATTGAATTTTTATGCAGATGTTAATAAACAGCAATTGCATGTTTTCAAAGTGACAAAAGGGAGGTTATGATTTATTCTGCTTCAACAAATACCACTCAAGTAAGTCAATTGTCACTATTAGAGAAACATATATTTTAAAAACTCTTGGTACATGAATAAAAATGTATGAGCAGAAAATACATGTATTATATATGTCTAAAATCGATGCACACCTGGGTGGGAAAGAGGGCGTCAGACATAAAACTTAGTTTCAAGACTGGAAATCAGCAGAAAGGCTGAGTAGGTTACAGCCCAGCGGTAAAGCACTTGCCTAGCAGTGGGTACCCTTGGTTTAATAGACAGTAATAAAAATATAAACAAAGTTGGGGGGGGGACCTGAAGACGTGCATAGCTATTTTTTGGGTCGTAAGCAGTATGAGTCATTGCCTTCTAGTTATTAAAACTGCCAGGACAGTTTATTATTTCTACTGCCAAAAGTACAAAAGGAAAGGGCAGTAAATGAAAAGAGAAGCGGCACAAACCTGCGGCGCTCTAGGAGTGTCCAGTGCTAATTCAGGCAGATCCTTCAACAACTTATCAAACGACTTCTCCACGTCATTTGTGCTCATTACTGTCCCACAAAGGTCAGAAAGTAGCTTCGATGTCATTTCTCGATGACTGGCCTTCCCCTCCAAAGCTAAGGACACTGCCAACACGGGCACTCCACTTTTCATTTCACCAAGGTTTAAATCTCTTAACATTTCCTATTTAAAAGAATGAAAATGATTACCTGTCACTACAGCTCAGTAAAATTTTATTTTTGTAGTCATGCTTTTTATCTATCATTATACCTTCCTTTTTTAGAAATATCAAAATAGTCATATTTAAGAGGTTTACAACAGCAATATTGATATAACCTTTAAGTGTCTGAACATCAGTCCATTTAGACTGCGAAGAACACTGAAAACAGCTCATTCAACTACCTAATTGACTAAACTTCTGATTTATAATCTATTACTATTACTTCTACAAATACTTGAACATCTGTGGAGAAATCCATTTTATATTACAGTCTGTTTACATATTCTACTTAAAAGTTTTCTCTTGAAGACTATGTTTCATAGTACAAGCTCTTCCTCTCAATACAATGTTCACCTGTCATTCCCTTACTTGACTGACCTGCAGGAGGCAGGGCATGCACCACACATTTCTCCTCATGGTGTGTGTTATGTAATGGTTTCCTCCAAGACTGAAACATCTTTGGGCAAGGGAATCTCTCTTAACAAGAAGGTAAATCACTCAAAAAAGCTTCAGAAAGTACCACCTGAAACTGACGAGACTCACTAGGTCTTTCCAGTCTTACCAGAGGTCTTTCCCTACCAGAGTAAACAAAGCGAATCTGCAAAGAGGATGTTCAGCAAGACCAGAGCAGCTGCCTGGTAGCAGCAGAAACCAGATGAGCTGCCTACCAGAGATCTAGACCAACTGAGACACCTGCTTACAGGTTGTGCAGTATGCTCCAGGTTCCCAGTTTTGTGAGTTGTCACCTATACTGGAGTAGAATTTGGCTATACAGACATCTTAAGAGTCATTTCTGCTCCTGCAAGGAACCCTTTTCCTGTAAGTAACCCCAATAAACCTCACTGATTCACCAAGTTGTAGTTTGGTGTATCTGTACTTTGGTCTGTTTTAGGTTCCCTTTCTGGGGTGAGTATATGTGTGTTCTGCATCCCCAGAAGTTTTGTCACACAATGTAACTGGCACACAAAAAGAACATGACAGAACCAAAGATGAGTTGGAGAGAACTGAGTACATGGTCCCGACTACAAACAGTTTAACTATCATCTCACTGGGAGTGACATTATTAAAAGTGGTCATGGTGTCCCTTCACAGCGATAAAAACCCTAACACAGAATTTGGGGTATTGCTGTGATAGTCCTGATCATGTATTTGGAGGAGTCAGTTTGGAAAGCAGTGGAATGCTTTAAGGGCTGCTTAGTGAGCCATACTAGCATGGAAGACAGAGGTGCTGAGAGTTATTTGAACTGTTGGGAGTTTAGTATGTTGCCTAGAGATCGTTCTTGTGATATTTTGGTGGGGGAAAAAAGTGGCTGCCTTTTGCCCTTGTCCAAAGAGTCTGCCTGAGGCTAGAGTGAAGACTTCTGGATTAATTCTGTTGGCAGAAGAAATCTCAAAACAGTCTAGTATAGACTCTGTCATGTGGATATTAGTGCTAACTCTAATGAAGATTTATAATGAAAATGGGAAAACTGAGTAGGGTAAATAACAAAATGTAAATTTAAAGGCAAAAAAAAACAGGAAGTGGAATGAAGCTAAGTCCTATGTTCAAGGAGATAGATTAAAAAATGAAATAAAGTGAATGGTGACCTCAGGGCAAGCACCCACCCAACTAAGTTTCCAACTTGTGGAAGGAAAGAAAGTAAAGAAAAAGAGCTGGTGTACAGGCTGCACACATTAATCCCAGCACTCAGAAGGCAGAGAGGCTGGTAAATCTCTGACCCAGGACAGGCAAGGTCAGGCAGTAAACTATGGAAAACAGAAAACTGGTGAAGATGCGATTGAGAGATTGCTGAGTTTGTGGCCAGCTTGGTCTAGAGATCCATTTTCAGGACAGTCAAGCTATTGAAGGATAGAATGTTGGTGATGATGTAATTCAATGAGTAAGCAGTACGCAGCAGAACTTGACAGCCAAAGCTTTAGAGTTAAACATAGAAGAAACGGGTTATGGAATTTGGGTTTGTATCCAAAGAAAACTGCCAAGGCCAGGCACGTGTCGGGGTGTCTCTGAATGTAGGCCTAGCAGAGAGGCCATTACATCAAGCTGTGAAATTGAAGCCCAAGATATTAGATGACAGAGGGATACACGTCAAGGAGATCTGCTAACAGGGAATGGACCACAGCCCAAGAGAAAAAAGCATGTTGTAGGCAAAAAAAAAAAACTGAAGGGAGTTAAGAGACCTGAATCTGAGGAGCATTTTGATGTGAGACATGGAGACACACAGTTTGAGGTTTGCCCAGCTGGTCTTCAGTCTTGCGTCAGTCCAGTATTTCCTTGCTATGCTCCCTTCCATGTTCCGGAGTGAAAATGAATACCCTGTGCCGTTATAGGTTGAAAGTATGTGATCTGCTTTAGTTTGATTTTTATAGGTGATTACAGTTAAGAGAATGCATGAATCTCAGAAGTAACTTTGAACTTTGGACTTTTAAGCACTGTTGAGACTGTGGTAGACTATGGAGACTTTTGAAGTTGAAATAAATGCATTTTGCATTATGATACTGTCACAAGCTTATGGGGGTCAGTGAGTGGAATGTGGTAGTTTGAATGTAACTGGTCCCATAATCTCATAATGAGTGGCACTATTAAGAGGTGTGGCTTTGTTGGGGTGGGTATGGCCTTGTTGGAGAAAGTGTGTCACTGTAGGGGCGGGTGGTTTCCTATGTCCTGGATATGGCTCAGTGTGTCAGTCAACTTCCTGTTGCCTGCAAAATGTAGCACTCTCGGCTCCAGCACCAAAGCTGCCTGCATACCACCATGCTACCCATCATGATAATGGACTGAAGCTGTGAGCTGTAAGCAAGCCACCCCAATTAAATGTTCCCTTTATAAGGGCTGCCATGGTCATGGTGTCTCTTCACAGCAATAAAAACCCTAATGAGGACAGAAATCAAGGCATGCAGCTGAGGCTGAGAAGCCTGAGTGAGAGAGCATCAGCAAAGGAAATTCCAATAGTCATCCTTTCCTTTAAGCATGTGTTAGTGCACTTGTGCGCTATGGTTGTGCAAGAGGTTGCATGGTTCTTGCTACTGGTACTGGTACTGAGACATAAAACTAAAGCTGAGCCATTAGGAATGTCTGTGGGAGAAATCCCAGGATGACAGTCTTTTTCTTTATGGTATGGGGTGGCACGCCTGTTTGATGAGTGGGATCCACCATGGGGATATGGAGATGCTCTAAAACCAGTTAAAAGTTGCAACAAGAGCCAGGTGGTGATGGTGCACACCTTTAATCCCACACTTGGGAAACAGAGGCAGGCAGATCTTTGTGAGTTCGAGGTCAGCCTGGTCTACAGAGTGAGTACCAACAGCAAGGGCTACACAGAGAAATCCTGTCTCAAAAAACTTTAAAAAGTTGTAACAGGTTCTCAACTTGTGAGGTGCTACCCCTTTAGTGTCATATATCAGATCTCCTGCATATCAGATATTTATATTATGATTCATAACTAACAAAATTACAGTTATGAAATAGCAACAAAGTGATTTTAAAGTTGGGGTCACCATGCAACGAGAGGAACTGTAGTAAAGGGCCACAGCATTAGGAATTTTGAGAAGCACTGGTTTAGAGGAAATATTTGCAGTCTTTAAGATTAGCACACAAGGGTCAAGATTGTCAGCAAGAAGCAGCAGGGGCTTCCTGGCCACTCTTATGTGTAGTTAGAAATGCACCTTAAGATGGTGGCCAAGCAAGAATGTGGTTGTGCAAAGAACAATTACAACAAGAAAGAGAGATGCGGCTAGCTAGCATCCTCTGTGTTGGCCTCTAATTTGGCTAAGAAATGAAACAAGAGGATGGGACTGAGGTGCTGGCTTGCCATTTTGTAATGTTTGGGGTGAGAACAAAGAGAAAGAAACAAGTTAGATCTGTACTCAAAAGCCCTTCCTCAGATCCAAGACCTTGGAACCCACGGAAGAGCCAAAGTGAAAAGAAATCATGGTAAAAGCAACAGAATATACCCCTACAAGCCAAACCTTCAATAGAAAAAAAGAGAAAATCCATGATCCAGAATATGGTCCAAGGCAAGAAACAAGGATGATCAGAAAATACTCAGTGCCTGAACTGCTGGAATTAGACTTTTAAACAAGCAACAAAGGAGCTTGCCAGAGCCTGGATTGTGAGGCTGTGGGTCAGAGGAGTGGATGTGCTCAGTCTGAGACAGGAACAGAGTGATATAACTTCCCATCCCTCAAGGCCAAGGCTGCATGACCTGAGACAGTGTGAGGGACGTCAGCCCCTAGAGGACTTACCAGAGCCATTAGGAACACTTGGTTATCTTCACCTAAAGTCCCACAGAGGGAGAGGCAGATGCTATCAAGGGCACTAGGAATAAGAGGCACTGTGTTTGAACCCCAGTTCACTGGGCCAGATAGAACCATGTTCACAGAGGAGTTAATGACCTTGAGGCCGGTGTGGCACTTTAGTGGCTTTGCTGAGCCCTTTGGTGGGACAATCTTTCTGTAGTGGGAAGAGCTTTGACCGATCTCAGTGACTTAGACCAGCGTATAAAGTGCCTCTGTGAAGTGAGAGAGCAACCAAGAGGAGATAAGGAAAAAACAAAGCAGAGGGAGAGGTGAGTCTGGGTCACTGGAAGACAACTGTGACAAGACTTGCGTGGAGCTGGAGTTCCTAGAGGACACGTGATAGAAGCCAAACTGTGCCCAGGGCTTCTGGATGGCTGCAGAGCCTGAGGAGCAAGAAGTTCACAGAAGACACCGTGTGGAGCAGTGCAGGTGAAGACCATCAGTCCTGTCCCATCAGACTAAGGAGGGCACATTTCCCTCCAGCAAAAGGTTGTGCTAGGGGTGGAGATTGTTTGCCCAACCAGGAACTCCCCCAGCAGCCAGATATGGTGGATGGAGCGGCAACAGCAACAGCTACAGTTACGGCCACTGTGCCAATCCAGGGCCATTCCGACCCAGGGAGCCCATAGGTACAGCAGGAGAAAGTAGGGTCCCATTCACTTTTAGCCATGCGAGGGTTTGAGCAGATTAAGTCAGGCCCACTGAGCTCATCATATTTGGAGAAATGCAGGGCGGCTGCAAGGAAGAACTCCAAAATATGGAAATGCAATGGTTCAGAGAAAATGGAGCGAATTAAGTTCGTGCCTCCAATCATGCTTTTTACCCAACTTTGATCTGTGGAGGAAGCATCTGATGGAACNAAGGCCAAGGCTGCATGACCTGAGACAGTGTGAGGGACGTCAGCCCCTAGAGGACTTACCAGAGCCATTAGGAACACTTGGTTATCTTCACCTAAAGTCCCACAGAGGGAGAGGCAGATGCTATCAAGGGCACTAGGAATAAGAGGCACTGTGTTTGAACCCCAGTTCACTGGGCCAGATAGAACCATGTTCACAGAGGAGTTAATGACCTTGAGGCCGGTGTGGCACTTTAGTGGCTTTGCTGAGCCCTTTGGTGGGACAATCTTTCTGTAGTGGGAAGAGCTTTGACCGATCTCAGTGACTTAGACCAGCGTATAAAGTGCCTCTGTGAAGTGAGAGAGCAACCAAGAGGAGATAAGGAAAAAACAAAGCAGAGGGAGAGGTGAGTCTGGGTCACTGGAAGACAACTGTGACAAGACTTGCGTGGAGCTGGAGTTCCTAGAGGACACGTGATAGAAGCCAAACTGTGCCCAGGGCTTCTGGATGGCTGCAGAGCCTGAGGAGCAAGAAGTTCACAGAAGACACCGTGTGGAGCAGTGCAGGTGAAGACCATCAGTCCTGTCCCATCAGACTAAGGAGGGCACATTTCCCTCCAGCAAAAGGTTGTGCTAGGGGTGGAGATTGTTTGCCCAACCAGGAACTCCCCCAGCAGCCAGATATGGTGGATGGAGCGGCAACAGCAACAGCTACAGTTACGGCCACTGTGCCAATCCAGGGCCATTCCGACCCAGGGAGCCCATAGGTACAGCAGGAGAAAGTAGGGTCCCATTCACTTTTAGCCATGCGAGGGTTTGAGCAGATTAAGTCAGGCCCACTGAGCTCATCATATTTGGAGAAATGCAGGGCGGCTGCAAGGAAGAACTCCAAAATATGGAAATGCAATGGTTCAGAGAAAATGGAGCGAATTAAGTTCGTGCCTCCAATCATGCTTTTTACCCAACTTTGATCTGTGGAGGAAGCATCTGATGGAACCTTTCTGTGCTGCATCGCACACTGTTTGTGTTTGACCTTAGTGTATTCCTAGTTGTGAACTTCTGATGGCAGATGACAGCAGGCTTTCAGGGTGCTTCACCAAGGTGTACTCTCCTCTCCACTATAGGCTGGTGGTTTGTGGTGTTGCCTTACCCTGCCAATCCTCTGGAAAATGTTTCATTACACAGATGACATAATGCTAGCTTCTGAGCGTTTTGCAGATCAAGAAATGCACCTAAGTGACATATAGGCACATCTATAGCAATGAGGATGGGAGACCAATCAACAGCTTGCCCCATAAAGGGCTAGAGTGAAGACCTCCTGGCGAAACCCTTTTCTGGTGTGGCACAGAATAAAACTTCACAAAGGTAGCAAGCATACTTAAAACAGTAAGGTGTGGTGTATCCAAGCCCCATCACCAGTGCCATGCAGGCTGTTCTAAGACTAGTGTGCTTTGAGTTACTGAGCATCCCCCAGTAACTAAACTGACAGCTAAAAAGTTTAAATACAAATGGTACCCTATGAATAGAAAAGGGCAAGCCTAGAAGTCATAAGGTTATTGACTGAAAAATCTCAGTGCCAGGGATGGAGTACCACCTTTTGAGCTATTGGCCAGGAAAGCCGATGAGGTCCCACAAATCCTAAAACCTATTGCTACTGCAGTTGGTTATGTGACCCTATTGCTGAAGACCACGCATTTGCATGCTTTGACTATATATATACAGGACATAGAAAAAGTAAGATGGGGTTGAACTGGAAAGCCCACCCTACTGGACAGCTTTCATACTGCCTGTCAGAAGGGAGCATGCAGGCTGCTGGTGGTGAACTGTTAGCAACATTCCTGTTTGACTACAACCCGAGTGCTGAAACACCAAGGTACTAAACAGGATGTTCCTGTGTGTGCAATAGTGTCCCGGCTATCATAGCTAAGAAACAGTTTCCCAAACTAAATTCAAGGCCTATGCCACAAAAGGGAGTTCATGTCTGGAATATAGGTTTCATCAGAACCTATAAACACATAAGAAAAATTATTTGAGGAGAAAACTACATTCTTTTTTTTTTTCTGTGGAAGCCCTATGTGGCCCAGACTGGCCTCAAACTGGCCTATTCCCCTCAGTAGTACTCCAATTTTAGGCATAAAGCACCATGCCCCGTACAGTCCATTCTTGATTAGGAAATCTGCCCTTACAAAACAAAAACAAACTTATCCAGAGTCATCAACATCACTCTAGCTGCGTTTCCTTGTCAGTGTTTGCGATCCCTGAAATGTCGAACCTACCGCGACTTCATTTGTGTCTCCATGCTCAAAGTATTCTTGTATGATCGGTGTCAACGTCTTCTCAAACGCAGTCTCATCCAGAGGCAAAACCACAGTTTCATAAACACAGTTCTCCTGGAGAAGGGGGATTATAAGTTAAATATTCAGGTAAGCGGACACTATCATTTCGGCCAGTTAGTGATCACCAGTGGACAGGACAAACCAGCTTCCTGCTCTAATCACCTACAGTCTGTATGCCGCTGCTTTCACAAAAGTTCAGTAAGCTGTTCTTGCAAGTGAAAAGCCAAGAAACCTTACAGACATTGAGTATGAAAGTAACTGACGCCTACCTGGTCATCATCATAGTTCGGATCTCTCACATCCACCTCCTCCACATCATACACCTGTCCAGGTGTGCCCCAGACACCCTTGCCTCCTGCACCACCTGTAAGTTGTTGATAGTTTACACATGTTAACTGAAATCTGAAATAACTTCAATGTGAGCATTCTTATGCTAAGCATTTTCCAGTTAAGAACCACACTTGAAACTCCTATTTAGACCACTTTTTCAACATCAGGAAAAAGTGCATCAAGTTGAAATAACTTGGTTAAACAAATTCTTCAAAAATTTTTTTTTAGATTTGAAAGAAACAGCCACGCCTCAGACCTTACACAAAGTGACACTGTGAAGAAGCTCTAAATGTTGGCATTCCTTAGAACCAGAAAGAGGGCAATCAAGAGATGCATTTTGGGCCTATAAATGTGGCAATAAAACCTCAACCTATGATTCCACAAAGAACCATAATGACCACTATCAAATGCTTTAAGTCTAACACTCTTCCACATAAGCACACAAACTATACTTCGAATTAACAGAATGTTAACAAATAACTGCTATTTAAGAATTAATAGCACTGACAACTGTTTCTTTTCTGTATACAAACCAAACAGTAAACTTCAACTTGCCAGGATAAGATACTTTTCCATATCAAATATGACAATTGTATAAGGCCAAATTTGTCTAAAATATACTTTTTAAGTTTTCACTCTGTACTTGGAATATAATCCTTGGACTATAGCAGACCAGAATCAGATAACTATCATTTTGATACAAATGATTGTGAAACTATTCACAAAAGTAATTTCTGAAAGACTACTATAGTATATATAGCATAGTCCAAATAGTTCTATATTTATCTTTCTCTCTTCCCCTTAACGAAAGTTTTACATAATCATCTTTTTGTCTTGACATTAGTTCTAGGTTCACTTATAGAAGACGCTGAAATCCAATCTCCATGTTTCATCCCCCCCATCCCCCACTTTACAAGCATGTTCATTGCCAGACCCATTTAAATTATCAGGGTCTTAATTAAATGTACAAATTGAAGCTCACATCATTCAAAATTCAGTCCAATATCCAAATTCCACCAAAATCCTACTACAGACAGATGCTGACAGACCCTCATCCAACAAATGTTAAACGTCTATCAGTGTTCTTGGCACTGGATACACCAGTGAAATACATCAATCCACTCCACCATTCAAACAGCAAAGCTAAAGAGAACTCAGACAAAGAACTACAAATATGTTATGAAATGTATTATAGTTACTACTTTTAATAATAAACCAAAATCAGATTCAATTGATAACAGTTATGAATAACCTGACTACTTTCATAGGGTGTATAAAATTCCTAACTAAAAGCATTAATGTGTACTATATTTTGCTGGGGGGGGAAAGAAAGCTCTATTTCAAAAAAAAATTTTTTTAAAAGGAATCAACCTTAAGAAAAAGCAATTCTGGGCCTTCAGCTCCACTGCAAACACATAAGCAACCCGTAAACCTTACAACTGTCTGTACTTCAGTCCTCTTTAGCACAAGGAACTCCCAGCGCAGGAACTGGGTTTTTCTACATTGTTTCTTTGCACAACACACACTAACCTTTCTTTGGCAGCCCCCTTCCTTTCCCAGATCTGGAACGCCTATCTAACAACCTTCCTTTTGGACTGGTGGGCACAGTTACTCCACTTCTGATTGCTTCACTTCCGGTATCACTGACTGAATCGCCTCTGCCAGAGTCCCGCGACGAGTTTTTCCGTAGCCGTCGTTTTGCCTTAGCATTAATTCTAGCTTCGTTAATAGAAGCTGCAGAAATCCAATTTCCATTTATTTCATTCTTTATTTCCTCAGTGCCAGCATTTTCTTCATCACCAGAAAAGAGAGAGTCGCTTAAATTATCAGGATCTTAAAAGAGAAAACAAAGAAAGCAAACTAAGTATTTCCAACATCCACTGTTAGTCAGGTACAATTTAATTTGATTACTGCCCATGAAATTAACATTTTGTAGTTAGTAGTAGTCATACATTAGTAATTTCATACGGCTTAATCTAATAAAGGACAAATAAGATTCTTTTCCCATTACCAAGGAAACACAGGAAATTACTAAATTTTAATTAATAAGGTTTTCTGAAAAGAAGGAACCTCACATCTGACTAATAAAATCTATGTTAGTAAAGATCATAAACTGTAGAGTCATGAGCAAAGAGTCATGAAAATAGAGAGAGTAAAACAGAATATTGAGACAGTGGAGATAAACTACACAAAATATCTATTATATTTTTTAGGCTCTCTACTGGACACTGTAAGTTCAGCAATTTATACAAATGAGGAAACCAAGGTTCAGAATGCATTTAAAATCACCACCCAAACATTCCCTGTTCAGTTAGAAATACTTAAAAAACATTAATAATGCCTCAAAAAGCCTGTAATATGTATTTGACAAGTATGTAATCCCATGTAATTGTTGAATTGACTGCCTTCAATATAACAACATAATGAATATTCTTAAAATCATCATCTCCAACTCCTAACTTATTTCACCAAATTTCTATCTATGAAAAGTTCTCAGCCTATACAAGTTGGAAAATTAGCAACTAGAATCATCCCTACTGTTCCCTTGCTTGGAAGTTATTTAATTACTAATCTTCTATCTGAAAGGTGACTGAATTCATTCTGCTACAGCAGCTCTGTTCAAGAAGGATAACTCAGTCAGAGCCACATCACCCAAACTGTCAGGTGCCTAACCATAATTATGATGTGTAAAACAGATATGCATGACTTTAATGTGTTTTGTGATAGTTTAAAAAATCAGTGAATCAATCTCTAAAAACTGTATTAGTATTTAATCCTTTTCAATTCTTAACAAAAAAAAAGTGCAGCTGTTAGTAAGAAAATGCTATGTCTCAGCTTCTCTACCTTCAATCTGCAGAACATTCTCTGAACGGAACAGACCACTTTTCTAAAGCACACCCTTATTTGAAACGCGATCTCTTATGATGTGTGAAGTCTTCACTACATATCATCATGTTACTGGACACGCTGCCCTAGAACTGCACCATACTCAAGGTTGACTATTTTTACGTTCAAATAGTCAAACTCAGTTATGATATCATTTTTCCTTTCAAAACTCTTCCCTAGTCTTTGCTCTTTTTTGGAAAGCTAGGGTATCTTTAGCATGGATAAGGACCACTTTAAAGTCTTACTATCATTTTTTTTTCACATAAACGATGGAATAGTTCCAAGTCTTCTCAGACAGGGTTCAGGGTATTACTCACCAGCAGGGTTTATATTCAGGATCCGCTCATTTTCTACATCCATTTTTCCTTAATTTCACTTGCACTGATTATACACAAATTATGAAATGGAAGTCCTCCTTTAAAATCTATGTTTAAAAAGGAAAAGAAAAAGTTCAACCATCTTCTAATCTGACATAATTAAGGTAAATTCAACTTACTTGAATACAACGAAGGAAAAAATGCCTTAAGGTTGCTCTACTTTCACTCGGCGGTGGTGGCGCACGTCTTTAATCCCAGCACTTGGGAGGCAGAGGGCGGATCTCCGTGAGTTCAAGGCCAGCCTGGTCTACAAGAGCTAGTTCCAGGACAGGCACCAAAAACTACAGAGAATCCCTGTCTCAAAAATCAAAAAAAAAAAAAGTTGCTTTACTTTCAAAAGTAATCTAATTAACACTTAGTACCAAATTTCTCCACAAGCTTTTCTGAGACAGAGAAAAGCTAAGATTAAAATACATCAGATTTCAGTATGTGTCAATGAGTCCCTTAAACTGGGGTTAAAAACTATTACAACACATGCTTCTTTCCATTAAAGAAATACATACACACCAAATCTCTTAAGATTTGCAAACACACACACACACACACACACCCCTGTATGCTGTGCCATAGGTGGCCACAAGAGGGCACTGGATCCTCCAGAGCTGGACATTGAGGGAGCTGAGAGCTGACTGATGTGGGTGCTGGGAACTGGACTTGGGTCCTCTGGAAGAACACTATCTTAACCCATGTTCCATCTCTCCAGCCCACATTTAATACAGTCTTAAAATTAATCATATGTTCGCATATAGGAACATTAGTATTGGAATAGTTCTCTAACAATAAATTTATTCTAAAATATAAACAGTTGTGGCTAGTCAAGAACATTCCACGTATTGGTCTTTCACACCACAAACTATCTGAAAGCAGAAGCAGCTGCCATTTTACGTGTCGTTTTATGAGGCACTGAGACAGAGAGACATTTAAGTAACCTTTTCTATTATGACATTTATTTGTATTTTTGTGTATCGTTTTTACAATCTAAAATTTTCGTTCAAAAAAAAAAGCCTGCTTTAGTAACAAATAGAAGCCAGACATTGTAAAACAAATCCATAGCACAGCATCCTGGAAGCACGAGCCAGGAGAGTTGGGAGGGTAAAGTGTACACAGGAGACTGTTTTAGGGGAGGAACAGACAGCTGACAGAACGGGTAGTATGTGCACAAGACCTCCAAATTTATGCTCTTTTTCTCCAAAACATGTATTAACTTGTGAAACAAAAATAACACCTTATGCTGAAGTGATGCCGTAATTGTTAGGCTACACCAAGGCTAACCATACTGCTAAAAAACACAACACAGTGAAAATATCATCCTCTAATTCTATTCAGAATAAACTGACATGTGCATCTAAGTGATCGCTTCCCCAATACTTTAATTTCAAACAACTTAGGATTTAGAAAAAAATTAACTTTAAAATATATATGGAGATTCATATAGATATAGGACAAATATAGTTTGGAAATGCAAACATTTAGTACTTTCCATGGCTGAAAACAGCCTTCCACTTCCTCTCAGGGCACAAATGGCATGTTATACGAAATCTGTCATGCGTGGTGCGGTTTCATTTAAAGGTACACTGTGAAGTTTCTTTTCATTCTTTACGCAAGTACAATCTTTGAGAAAATGCCTTATGTAGCATCCATCCAATAAGGATTAAGATTGTGAGTGTTGCCTATCAAACCCTATCTAATTCAAAATGAGTTCTATGTGCATTACTTCATGCACTTCGTGTGTTCAGTCTGCATACGATTCAAGAGATGCAGGAAGAGCAGGTGATCTGTGCAAGAAGGCAGCACTAGCAGAATCCGGACCAGTGAACGCAGTACAAGAACTCACAATGCCATACAGGGAAGGTCCGGGTTAACAACAACAACATAGTTTATGACAACCTAGACTTGCTACACCAACTGTTAAATACTGTTTTCAAAACACTGAAAATAATTAATCTATGATACAGAAAACAGCTATGGAAATGCCTATCACAAATAATAAACTGTTTATTAAGTAATTATAACCAAAAAAAAAAAGTTCCTTCTCCAGATCAGGATCCCAGACACAACCCACAGCAGCACCGCTGTTATGAAGGGCAGTATGTTCCAATATCTTCAGATTGGAAGGGTTGCTTTTTTTTTTCTTTCAATTTAACAATCTTTAAAATGCTTACCTCAAACTTAAAAAAAAAGAAAAACTTAAACTCCACTTGCTCCACACTAATATACAGAATCATTTCCCATGAGGAAAACAAGCATGCATGCAGTTAGAAAAATTAAGGCTGAAATTAACTGTTCTCCAGTGTGTTCCCTAAATACCCCATAAATTATTCTGGCATTTTTGGAAATCAAGTTTAAGCCGTACGTTAACTAGAAAATTACTTTAAGTCTTCTCTGGGATACAATCACCTAATTAGCAACTTACAGTCAGCTAAAAGCACTCTACCACAGTACTGCAAAAGCAATCGCTATAGAAAATAACAGCATACATTCATTTTTGCAGTCCCAACAAGTATTTTTCTCTTAACATTACCACACTAGACAAACTAACCGAATTACAATTCAAAGATGCCGCCGGATGTATATATAATTCAGTCGCAAGCACTTTAAGGGTATAAGTGACAATACGGATAGATATACTAAAATCTTTTTTTTAAGGAATGCGGGCTTTCCCAAAGCCTCAGATTCTTAAGCCATGGAGAATGTCACAACTGTGAATCTACCAATATGTTTTCAAAGCACTCTGTAGGCCTCACACCCACCACTCGCCCAGGCCCTTAGCTGCATTCGAATCCCAAGGTGACGACAGTGGCTGGCTACTGAGCCAGCTCCCAGGAGGGCGTGGGGGAAGATTGGGAGGATCTACATCTGCAGTTTTGAGATTCGGGGGGACCCTCCGTGTACATCACAGCACTGGACAGAGGCAGCGGACGCAGCATGCCTTCACAGAAAGGGGGCTCCCTTCTCGGCTTTGTTTTCTCTAGCTTGTATTCTTTTTCATTTTTAGGGACCCTGTGCCGGAGAGCCGGCGAGGACTGCTTGGTGCAGGGCCCGGGGGTCGGCTGTCCGCGTCCCGA
>LOEQ01002247.1:35331-83849 GCA_001685075.1 Bramus lutescens | reverse complement strand
AACCAGGTGAAGGATTAATGGCAGCCTCCTCCACATCTGATGAACATTGGTCCCAGAATCTGAGGAACATTCGTCCCAGAAGCTCAGTTCATCAATGGGAGACATTTCGAGAAGAATCTGAGAATGAAACTGAGAAGCTCGGCAGACTCTAGGCAAAGTGCCGATTCTCTAGGCTGGGGAGGCTTGAATCTTTGGACGCTGGGATGTTAACCTGGACAGCAAGGCTGTCTTAACACAGAGGAAAATACAGCCTCGTGACCTCTCCAGAGGGGCTCCCATGGTGTTCTTCTCCAGCGGTGGGCGGGCAGTGTCCTGTTCCTCCAGCACCACATGCACAGAGGACCTTCTGGAACGTGCTCTGGTAGGGCAATCCCCACAGAGATTCTGACAAGGGAGAGTCACTAGACCACACTTCCTCTTTTCCCTCCCAGTGGCATGGCAGGCCGCTTACAGTCACCTCTTACAGATCACATCCTTGTTGCCCGAGCTTCTTCAGCGATCATTTCATAATCTGTCGGCTTAGTCTGCTCGCATCTGGGCTTTCTGTGCAGCTTCTCAGTTGACAAGGGGTGTCAGGGAAACAGAAGTTTTCGCTAAAGAAAAGGTAAACAATTTAAAGAACCCGCGGGTGCTCTGGGGCCAAGGGAAACCACCTTCAGGTCTAAAGTCCCCACAGCCTCGAGAGAGGAGAGCAGGTGCTTTCCTCCCCTGCCCTGCTCGAGGTCGTGCAGCCCTAGGAACTTCTTTCCTTTCATCTAGTTCCTCCTGTGCCCACAAGACCCAGGTCTCCAGGTAAGATCTTCAGAGTGGGGAATAGGAAGACAATGGAGTTCCTTCCTCCCTCCTTCTTCCCTTTCTTCTTGTTTCAAGAAAGGTGGGGTCCTTTCTTGATCTTTCTAGGAAGAGGAGGCAGGGAGTCATCACTTTCTAGAATTTGAATGCAAAGACTTGCCATGAACACCTGTGGGAGAGCTCAGGGATGCCATGTACACAGCTCTGCTCATTCATGGTGCACTCAGAGCCCACGGCCTTTGGTAACAAATGCCAGCCTTGAGATGGGCAGAGCAGGCAGAGGAGGCCAAGATCATGGTTTGAAGCCCAGTGTGGTGACGCATTCCTGTGATGCCAGGCAGGACTCAGGAGACTGAGGTAGGGGGATGGATCATCATAAGTTCAAAAGCAGCCTGGAAGGCAGAGCAAAAGTTTGTTTTGGAAAAAAAAAGGAAGGAAGGGAGGAAAGAAGGAAGGAAGGGGGTAAGGGAGGGAGGGAGGGAGGGAAAGAGGGAGGAGGGAGGAAGGAAGGGAGGGAGAGAGGGAGGGAGGGAAGNGGCTGGAGAGATGGCTCAGAGGTTAAGAGCATTGCCTGCTCTTCCAAAGGTCCTGAGTTATATTCCCAGCAACCACATGGTGGCTCACAATCATCTATAATGGGGTCTGGTGCTCTCTTCTGGCCTGCAGACATACACACAGACAGAATGTTGTATACATAATAAATAAATAAATAAATAAAAGATATGAAATAAATATATGCTTAGAGTTCCGCTCTCCTGCTCATGGCCTATCCGGTCCTTTGCAAATCATCTTGTCTCTCAAAGCCTCATTTTCATCTATTGGGGAAAACCTCAGTATCTATGTTTCAGCTCTGTGAAGGAGCCAAGGGACTCAGTCCTGCAGAGTGCATACAGGTAGCCTACAGAGAGCCTCAAGAATCAGCAGGGCTAATTCTGGCTTTACTGCTCATGCAAAGCAGGAAAGAAAGGCACCCCATGGTTCCTGGTGACACAGACATGGCCCTGGCAATGCCCATCTCTGCTCACTTCAGTCTCCCCAGGACCATCTCCGGGGGCTTTGCTGAAGAGCAGACATTTGCAATCACTAACAGAAAGAGAAAAAAAAGAAGGGCTCAGAGGGAAGGAGAGGAGATAATGGGAGGATAGGTTTGAAAGAAAGTGGGCCCCAAAGGGAGTGGTCTTGTTGGAGGAAGTATGTCACTGTGGAGGTGGGCTTTGAGGTCTCCTATATGCTCAAGCCATGCCCAGTGAGACAGTCTACTTCCTTTTACCTGTATATCAACATGCAGCATCACATCAGCCTGCACGGCACCACATCCTGCCATGAGGACACAAAATGGGCTGGACCTCTGAACTGTAAATGAGCCACCACAATCAAATGTTTTCTTTGTAAGAGTTGCCGTGGTCATGGTGTCCTTTCACAGCAATAGAACCCCAAGACAGTAGGTATAATCGAAATATATAACACACATGTTTAAAATTTTAAGTTTGTAAAATGACTGTGTGCCTGTGAATCCCTCCAAATCCCTCACCCTGCCTCATGCCCCCTCCTGACCTGACCATAGCTCCCAGCAGCTCGTGTGGCACAGCCATGCTGCTCCCTTCCTCTGTGTCTCCCACAGTCGTCCCCTCACTCCCCTGAATGATCCCCATTCATCTCGCCTGATAAAATAAGTACCCCTTCTATTCTAGGAACTGATGGGGAAGTCCCTAGCTGTCATAGAAGGCAGCTGACACCACCTGCACTGAATTCCCTAGAGACTTGCTAGAACAAAATGCAAATGCCCAGGCTTGACGTTCACCAGGCTCTCCATGGGAGGACTGAGTCTGTCGTTATGGACGGTATCCAGGTGATTTAGATCCAGATCTGCCTTCCATACCTTGTGGACTGATAATATTCAGCTAGAGTCAGATCTGAAAAATTCCACATAGTTTAATAGTGCTTTGTGTGGCCCGGCACTACTACCTCCCCAGACTGAAATCTAATAAGCTGAGTTGCTATAGGTGAGTCACTTCCCCTTTCTGTGCCCACCCCTGCCCTCTCTGTCTCTCTTGCAGAAAGAAAGACCACACTGGGTACAGGAACATGTGGCTGGAGGAGACTGAGGCAGGAAGATGACCTGAGCTCTGGAATTCACAGTCAGCCTGAACCTGTCTCAAAAATCCAGTCAATAAACGAGCCAGAAAGGAAGAACGAAGACTTTGGGGTCTTTGAGCCCATCCTAATCTTAAATGCTTGGGGTTCTATCTAGGACCAACATGGTGGAAAAGGAAATGAGCACTCTTGGGGATGAACCCAGACATCCCACTGCCTGTGCAGACAGCCAGCCCTTGCCTTTGATGCTCTAAGGGGACAGAGCTCTTAGGCCAGGCAGAGGCAACAGCATCGAAGAGTGACAAATGCATTGTGAGGAGCAACCCCAGCCTCTATGTCACAAAAGCCAGTCAGAGCAAGTGTGGCACAAGGTGGCATCTGAATGTAAGGACCCAGAACCAGGCTATGGGACATCAGAGAGCAGGTGAGAACACCCGGTCTTGGGGAAGCAGCTGCAGCTCAGGCGAGGGAGGTCTTAACAGAGAATCAACACTGCACAGACCCTAGACAAGGGCAGTCATGGCATAGAGTATAAATGGGTTATATTCTCTAGAGCTGTGCACATCTAGCAACAAGCTGGGACTGGACACACGGAACTGAGCACCCCGGGCATCCTGGGACCTGACCGATGGCAGGAATAGCCCATTCCTGCCTTGGATCAGTTAGGGCAAAGACAGCAGCTCCTAGGAGACTAGAGGTTTGAGCTCAGCCCCAGGCTTGGTCATCATGAGACAGAGGCGGGGGTGGGGCCACAACAGGCTCAACAGGAACTGTCCTTAGATCTGTAATCTGCTACAGTAATTACAGGTGGCCCCACTCTGCCCTCTGGGTCCAGGCTGCCCATCCTATCCTCATTGACTCAAGAGCACTGCTAACCAGGGAGTAGGGCACAGGGAAAGTTCTAAGCTATCGGAAGCTATAGCCAACCAGGTCCAGGAGATTGGTATAGCTTCACTTAAAGCAACCCATTAAAGTGGGAGTTTGTGGTATAGATTGCATATTGCAAAAGCAAAGGAAATGTGTTGCCTTGAAGCATACCAGATGTTCTTCTCAGCAAAGTTCCTTAACCCTGGAGGTAATTAAATCATCACTCTCTTTTATGACCAAGGAAACAGACCCAAGGATCTGACAGAAATAACTACACAAAGAAAGACCTCTGCTTGGGACAGTGTCCACAACAGAGCTGACCACCAGATCTTTGTGGTCTACCATTAAAGATGGCCTGACCCTGGTTCAAGACAGAGGGGTTGAGTCACTAAAGATTGAGGAACACTGGGTAGCAATGCTATGGGTTTATGAGAAGCCCTTTGACTCCAGAAGGGTCATCCTAGATCCCCTAGGCCACTGAAAACTTCGCTCTCTTTGGTTTCCTAACCAGAGTCCTAAGTGGGACCTGTTTTGTTGTTTATGCTCAAACCTTTGAAATATTTGAGAGCTTTGAAAATGATGAAGTTGGTAACAAAGTGCCTGCCATGCCCACGTAAGGACCTGAGTTTGGATCCCAGCACTTACATACAAAGTTTGTGACCGCAGCACTCAAGAAAGGGTAGGAGGAGAAAAGGGCTCCTTGAAGTTCATTTGTCAACAAGCTTAGCCAAATGGACAAGCCTTAGGGAGAGACCTCGTCTCAAAAACTAAAGCAGAGGGCTAGCAAGGTGGTTCAACCAGTAGGTAAAGATGCTTCCTGCCAAGCCTGATGAACTGAGTTTAATCTCCAGAACACACGTGGTAGGAAGAGAACCAGCTCCCACAAATTACCCTCTGACCTGTTGGGAGCTATGCCTCTATGTTTGCTTTAACAAAAAGCTAAATGACCAAGAGTTATTCAGGAAGTATGGGTGGGACTTCCAGACAGAGAGAGCTCTGAGAAGAAAGAAGGGGGAGTCACCAGGCAGACGCAGAGGGAAGAGGACATGCAGGCCCATAGATTAATAGAAATAGGTTGATTTAAGTTGTAAGAGCTAGTTAGAAACAAGCCTAAGCTAAGGCCAAGCTTTCAAAATTAATAAGTCTCTGTGTCATTATTTGTGAGCTGGTGGCCCAAAGGAAAATCTGACTACACTGATCTTTGCAGACACCATGACACATACTCCATAAATGGAAAAATTTAAATAAGTGGAGGGAGGTCAAGAATGATGCCTAACATTGACCTCTGTTCTCCACATGTACTTGCCTATATGTGTAACACACATACATGCACATATGCATGCACACATGCACACACATGCATGCATGCGCACACACACCCATGCACACACCCATACCACACATACACATGTACACACATGCACATACACGCACAAACACACGTGTGTGTGTGCATACACGTGCATACATACAC
Organism: Bramus lutescens; assembly: GCA_001685075.1. Classification (NCBI taxonomy): domain Eukaryota; kingdom Metazoa; phylum Chordata; class Mammalia; order Rodentia; family Cricetidae; genus Bramus; species Bramus lutescens. The sequence continues at coordinate 78,622 of LOEQ01002247.1, read as the reverse complement.
TCACACACACTTATTAAAGTCAAAAGGAGACCATCGCTAGGACAGAGGCACTATGAGACGCTGACCAAATATATTGAAGGACACCTGCATGACACAGCCACTCAGAAGCTTTCAAATTCTCTTTATTAAAAACCATTTTTTCCTTTTGTAAAAACAAACACTTTGGGTCAATTATATAAATCAGAAAAAAATGATGACAATTTATCTAAGACACTCAAAAATTCTAATATTTTATGAGTCCAAACTTAAAGTAGCTAATAGTTCTGTTTCTCTCAAATACTCACAAAATAATCTCTGGTCCAGTTCAAGTATACTCTTACAGATCACCGCCTCAGACTGTCCAAGAATGGGAAACCTGAAACCAATTGGCTGTAGCTCCTACTAACAAGTTCACCCAAGCCCCTGGTAGTGCAACCTGGAACCCACCAGGCACGCTCACTGTGACCATAAGAGAACATGGGCCTTCCATACATCCACTCAGGGTGCAAACGAATCTTTTGTGTAAGGCAGCAACTGTTCATGAACGACCTTGGGGAGAGACATTTTAAAATGACTGGCAAAACACCGAACAGAAATTTTTAAAAAAGAAATCAGTATTTTCCTGGTCGTCGTTACTACTGCACTGCGTGTAACACACATAGGAATAAAAAGTGCCAGGACCATGCCGATGGAGTTATATAAAAATAAATATATATGTATATATATATACACACACACACACGTATAGAATCATCTGTGACTTTAAACTGAAGCTTGTGACTGAAAGTAGAGACTGTCTTGTCTTCCTCCCTTCAGAGGACCTTCTCCAGAGTGCTCTGAAGAAGGTCAAGTTACCATCAAGGGAGCCATCTCCCTGCCTAAGAACTGGGCCATGTGAATTCCCACAGAAATACTGCCAGTGTAGGAGCCAGTGGTGCCGGTGAGGTCTGCCTCACTCTGCTGAAAGATACAGTGTCCAGCCTCTGGTAATGTACAGGTCTAGCCTCTGCTAATATGCAGGTCTAGGCTCTGGTGTAGCTGCTAATGGATTTAGGGATGTGGCCAATAGCTGTTCCCAGAAGCCAAAGGTTTTCTGAGAAATGGGGGAGATTTTGCTGATGACCACAATGCTGGGGTGCCACCTGTGGAGTCCACCAGGGGAACGGTAGGGACTGAGACACACTATTGAGTCTTAACTCTTTGGATACCACTTTCCTGAAGCCCCCACTTCCCATGACTCCTTCCCAGACTGGCCTGTCTCTGTCCTCTCTTTGCCTTAACTCCTCTTTCAAAGGTCCACAAGTTCTCTCCTGGCCAGAAATCACAGGCCTCAAGGTTTACATGTGGTCATCGTAGTGTCTGTGTTCACTTCCTTTCTGTGCCTCAGTTTCCTCATGGATAAAATGTTGGTGTTGAACTAGATCACGTCTCCATTGCTCTTCCAGTTGTGTAGAGCATAGAATGGCAATATAAGGGGGAAAAGACATGATCCCTGTCCAGTCTGTTTGCCTTTACCTGGGAACATAAGCAGGCAACTCACACAAGCACACCATGCACACGGAGGACACCTTCAGGGAGGCATGTCTACTCGTGGAGACAGCACCAGGCTCTGTCTGACCTCGGGTCCATTCTCTGGCTCAAGTGGAGCTCATGTCTTCTAGTGCTCTTATCCCAAGACCTTCCACTAAGACCCTTTAGCCGACATGGGAGGGGAGTGCTGACCGCATCAGGAATCATGGATCTATTCTTCCTAGCATTTCAACATCCAAATCAGCATAAGCTAGGCCTGCATCCTCACCTAGAAGTCTCCAGAAAACCAAGTGTTTTCGTTTCTCCTTCAATGGGGGATCATTTTCAAATCATTCTAATACAGGGTACTCAAGAGTAGAGACACCCAGGGTGAATCAAGGTCAGATGCCAGTCCCTTGATCCTGACTTAGGCTGATTCATTGCAAAGACCAGCATGCACCCTGGCCCACACCAATTTCCTCCTCTAGCTGTAGGAAGAAGCCATGGCTGACCTCAAATTTAGATAAGGTGAATCTATATCAACGTCACCATCCTGAATAGAACAAATCCAGACCCGTCCTTAAACCAAGAAGTTTGGTTGACCCTCCCAGCGCTTCGACAATGTTGAGTTCTTTGCACCATAAAATTAATATGATTTTACTTTAAGGCATTAGCCTGGTGGTTTTCTAGAATAACTGAGGATGAATGGCTTTCTGAAAATAGGTGCATTAGGGCCGAACATGCAGCTCAGATGGTAGAGGATTTGCCTCTTTGCTGGAAGCCCTGGGTTTGATTCCAGTACCACAATGCCTACAGCCACAGTACCCAAGAGGTAGAGGCTAGAGGATCAGAGGAGTTCAAGATTACCCTTCAAGGCAATCCCTGAACTACATGAGAATCAGCCTCAGAACAAAATCCCAGGGCTTTTTAGGCTAGGCATAAAGCTCAGTGGGAGAGCACCTGTTTAGAATGTAGAAGGTCCTGGGTTCAATTCCCAGCACCAGCCAGAGCACCAATCAGAAACTTAAAAAGAAATGGAACCTTTTCAAAACTGGTGGGATCCAGCTGGAGGAAATTGTAATGAAACTGCTTGTACCTCCGCCAACTGATTCATTGGTGACCCCTCTCGAGACGGATGAACCTGACTCAGTCCTCTTCGGACACACAGGACCCAGACTGCAAGCCCACCTCGGGTTCACGGAAGTGACTCTCTGAATCCAGGGCAACTGTCAGACTTTTTCCTTGCATGGCCCAGCCCCACATGACTGACCTGCCAGAACCAGTCAAAAATTGAAACCCAGTGACAATCCCTGAGAGGTTGGAGTTTATGTAAAGGAAATGAACTTTGGCACAGAAGGGATAAGTGAGAGGAAGAGAGAAAAACAAACTAAAGAAACAGCCCCCAGGAAGCTGGTGACCCGCGGTGGGCTGGACTCGTCTCTGGGAACAAGCCGAAGCACCATGTCCTGCCTGGCTCTCCTTCTTTGTTCTCAGTCCTGTCCCCGAGGCCACACTGGCCCTAGTTCAGCAGGCTTCCCATTCTCCTTCCAGAGACAGTGGCCGCGGTAATATCAAAGCTTTTTCTTCTCGAAGTGTGGCACAATCCCGCTGTCCTCGGGGCTTGGACTGCCTGCCCCCTCCATCTCCTTCAGGCCCTCCTCCGCCAGCTGTGACAAGTACTTCTGTGGAGGAGGGAGGGACAATGCAGGCAGAGAGACGTCAGCGGTGGCACGGTGTGTATGTGTCTGTGGGGTGTAGGACCCCTTTCCTAACCCTGTGAAAAATGGGGACCATGTCTCTCGCCTCCAGTGTATCTTAGGGCAGTAGGACCACATTCTAATTCCAAACAATGTAAGTATCTTGTGGGGAAAGCAGGAAGGGTAGATACTAACCATAGCAACAACCCCTACCCTTCGTTGCCAAGCACTTGCTAACTACCTGGCTTAAACTCAATCCTCGTGACAAGGCTACCTGTTTTCCAGGAGAGCTGCAGAAGGAGGGACAGTGGAGGATGGCAGAAGTCCAGGACTGGCCCATGGGACATCAGAGATTCCCAACAATCCTGTAGCGCATGTTATGAGGGAGGGCCTTGAGCCCCCTGAACGGCCTGGAAGTAAAATGCCCTCTCTCCAGTGGGGGCCTGCCTCCACAGAGCTAGAAGCACTTATGGTCAGTAAGCCAGCTAGGGCTGGCCTGTGTTCCGGATATCTGGGACCCGCTGTGAGAGATGAGGGGAAGGCCTGGCTGTGCTGGAGCAGCAAGAACGAAGCAGACAGCACTTGACTGGCAGTTGTAAAGGTCAGGGCCAGTTCAAGGGTCAAGCGTGCAGTCTCAGTTAATAGATGTCCTGGGTTCAAATCCACACTCTCTGCAGGCAAGCGGCTGAATGTGCCTAATATCTGTGAAGTGAGGGTAACCATGACAACCTTGCCAGCAGTTGGGGAGTGGGGCAGTATTTGCTATAAGTGGAAAAGTGACACATGCCTCATAAAGCACTCAGCATAATGTTCATCACATGGTAAATACTCAAGTATGTTAGACTTTTGCATGAGCTGAACCTGCTGTAGGATTAGGGGGTTGCTAATCTCCCCCTACCCCTAGTGAGAGCAATGGTGTCTCCCTCACCCTCCACCTGCTGTGAAACTTTAGCTTTTGGGGTGGCTGCAGTCCGACTCAGAGCCAGAACCCTCCCTAGCAGATGCCTGTGAGTGAGGCTGCTGCTGGAGAGCCTCAGCTTCTCCTCTGCCAGCTTCGAGAATCCTGAGTGGATGAGTAGCCTGCATATGGGTGCTTTCTTTAGGGCTTGCTGCCATCTTCATGCCCAGGGAGGCCTACACTGGTGTGCCAGATCACTCCCCACGGGTGCTCATAGAGCCATGACCAGCAATGGCATAGAGAAACTTCTGGAAGCTGCACTAAGGTGCCTTCAACCTGTTCCTGCCTCTCAGGGCATCCCTGACCCCCAACTCAAGGCCTCCTGAGGAGTCCTAACTCCATTAGTTGCCTGACTTGAGTCAGCTGGCACCTGCTGTGTGGGTCTCAGGTCTTCACTTTCCACACATGGGACAAAGGCATTCTGCCAAGGCCCCTGAGAGAAGCCCTACCTGAGGTGGCTGTGGCAGAGGCTCCTGGTTCCCTGAAAGATACACGAGGGAATTTGAGCTCAGGCTGGACAGCGTGAGGAGCTGAGGCAATGCCTATGCCCAGTATATCTAGGGACCACAGGGATGGTGCTGGCCTGCTGCGGGAATGGGAGGCAGCCTGGAATTAGGCCCTAGAGGCCCTGAACACCGTGCAGACCACCACCCTGGAGAAAGGCAGCCTCTGAATTCTTCCTCTCTTAGTGGGAATAAGCTTGAACTCTGGGGTCTCCTTGGGGGTCATAGAATTCCACCAAGAAAAGACCAAAGATTCTCACACTGAGGAATTAGACATTCATAGAACTGTTAAAAAGAAGATTCTTGGTCTTGGTGTGTGGCTCAGTGGTATTTCTCTAGAATGTTCAAAGCCCTGGGTTTGATCTAAGCACTGTAACATTTTGGAAATGGAGATTCCTGGGTCTACACTAGGTGGGTAGGTGCAAAGCAGATGTTTTAGAAAGATACCAGCTAACTCAATGGAGAATCAGTGCTGCATTACCCCATGCCCTTCCAGCTTGCAAATGGTCTAAGAATGACGAAGAGTGGTGATATTTTGTTTGTGATCTAACAAATAAAGCTTGCCTGCCTGAAGATCAAAGTGCAGAGCTAAGCCACTAGTTAGCTATAGAGGCCAGGCAGAGGTGGCACACACCTTTAATGCCAGCGCTTAAGAAGCAGAGGCAAACAGATCTCTGTGAGTTCAAGGTCACCCTGGGCTATACACGAGATTGATCCAGTCTAAAAGAGAAACAGAGCCAGGCTCTGGTGGCTCACACCCCTTTAATCCCAGTATGTGGGAGTCACATGCCTTTAATCCAAGGCTAGGGAGGTAGAGACAGGAAGGGCTATGACTGGGCAGGGAGGAGACAGGAACTCAAGGCATTCAGTCTGAGGACTTATAGAGACAGGATCTTGCCCCCTGGGTCTGGGGATTTCATAGAGCTAAGAACTTTAGTGGCTGGCTCCTTTACTTCTCTGATCTTTCAGCATTTACCCTGATATCTGACTCTGGGTTTTTATTTATTAAGATCAATTAGGATTTGAGCAACAATGAGATTTTTGAGTTGGATGATTGTCCCCAAGTAGCTATCAGAGCCCAGTGAGCCCAGTCTCAAGTTCCTGCTCTGGTCAAACCAGGCCACCATTCCCTTTCCTCCCCAGGAGAGAGACAGAACAGTGTGTCTGCCATGTTCATAGAACAGCTGCTCCCTAGTGGGAAATCAGGAGGTTTAAATGACCCAGGCACAGCCAGAGAGAGCCTCTTACATGTGGGAAATCAGGAGGTTTACATGAACAGGGCACAGCCAGTGACAGCCTGTTACATGCAGGGAAATCAGGAGGTTTAAACAACCCTAGCATAGCCAGAGTTAGTCTCTTACATGTGGAAAATCAGGAGGTTTAAATGACCCCAGCATAGCCAGAGATAGTCTCTTACATGTGGGAAATCAGGAGGTTTAAATGACCTGAGCCAGAGATAGTCTCTTAAATGCGGGAAATCAGGAGGTTTAAATGACCCCAGCATAGCCAGAGATAGTCTCTTACATGTGGGAAATCAGGAGGTTTAAATGACCTGAGCACAGCCAGAGATAGTCTCTTACATGTGGGAAATCAGGAAGTTTTAAATGACCTGGGCACAGCCAGAGACAGCCTTTTACTTGTGGGAAGCCAGATGGAGCAGTCCCCAGCCCCTAAGATCAGCTTAGAGGAGTAAGAAGAAACTAGTGACAAGAACCAAGAGATGTGGTCCAAGGCCCAGTGGCTCTCTCTGCACTGCCTGGAGGGAACCATACAGCACTCCTCCGAGCTTCAAACCTGAGATTCTTAACTAGAAGCTCACATTAACCGTTTTGAGAACGTTCTTAAATTACATGTTACTGCTGCCCCGCAATATGTGACCTAGCGCATGCACTCCAAAACTGCAGGCAATTCTAGTCTGCATTCCTGCTTAAAGACCACTAGATTAGGGCCAGGAAAATGTCTCAGTGGGTAAGGGTCAGTGACTCCAAGCCCATGGACCTGGTTTGGAGCCCCAGAACTCAAATGGTTGATGGAGAGAACCAAATCCTGCAAGTTGTCCTCTGACTTCCATGTCTCGGCTATGGTATGTGTGTTCCTACCTTCAGGACTAAAGAAATACATAAATGTAAAAAATAACACACATGACTTTTAAAAAAACAAACCATCAGATAAGCCACTCTAAAAAAATAACTATGAGAGGAATACCTGGCCTAAAACTATGGCAATGACACCCTAGGGACTTCTTAGATTGAGCCATGTGACTCAAACTCTGGATATTTATTTTGTGTGTGGTGTCTATGTGTGCATACACTCATGTGTATGTGTATGCATATATATGTGTGTATATGTATGTATATGTGTATGCATACATATGTGTGTGTATGTATGTATATGTGTATATATCTGTGTGAGTATGTGTGCACATATGTATATATGTGTGTGTATATGTGTGTGCATGTATGCATGTGTGTATATATCTGTGTGTATTGTGTGTATGTGTATTTATATGTATGTGTTATGTATATGTGTGTATATGTGTGAGTATATGTATATATATGTGTGTGTGTGTGCATGTGTGTGTAGAGAAGTCAGGTTGATATTAGGTCTCTTCCTCTGTCACTCTCTGCCTTATATTTTGAGGCAGAGTCTCTCTCAATGAACCTGGAGCTCTCCAATTGGCTAGACTAATTGGCCATTGAGCTCCAGAGATCTTCCTGCCTCTGCCTCCCCAGTGCTAGGATTATAAGCATGCATCACCATGCCCAGCTTCTATGTGAGTGCCAAGGAAGGTCCTTGTATGTCCATGCCAAGCATTTTATTGCCTGATTCATCACCTACCTCTAACCTCTAGTTCCGATGGTAAAAATGCAGCTGCCTTGAAGCGCTCACCCCTACCCCCACGCCAGCAAATGAAATACCTGTAAAACCCAGCCTGTGCCAGGACTTAATCATGAAAATTACATGCGCTTCAGGTATAGATATTGCCGCAGCTCTCACACTGTCCACCTCAGTTCAAGTTTCCCTGGTGCACGTGCCAGGGAGACAGGAGCCTCTGCTACAGTCTTCTCAGATGGGGTGTCTGTTGGGGGCCTTGGCAGAATGCCACACAGTAGCATGCTCATTGACTTTAAGATAATTTTGAAGACCTATTACCATCTCTGAAATAAACGTGCATCTGACAGTCAAGAGAGAGAGTCTCCCTGCTCAGTTCGCTGCACTGCTTTTTCCTAATTGGTGTTAAACTGGTATAGCAGGCTGAGGATGTGGCACAGGCAGGCATGGAGCGTGTGATCGATATATCTAAATGTCCAACCCCTATGACGAAGAACAAACATGAAAGCTGGCATGTACTAGTAAAGGCATCTTAGCGTGGATGAAATGTGGGGTTCAGTACCTGCTATAGGAGACATTTTGATACAGGCATCGCTTAGTTGTTGCCTGTACCTAGGTCTCCTAACTCAGCCGGAATTAGTCTGTATTCGTTGCTGGTGTGTTCACAGAGCCTAGACCAGTTCTGCATGTAGGCGCTGCCTGTGACAAGCGTTTATTGTGCTAGCTGAACCTGTAATGGGGCAGAACTGGTTTCCATTCCAGTCACAAAGGTCATCTGCATGGAGGAGGAGAAAAGGAAGTGCCCTGAGCGGAAGCCCCCAGGCCTGGCTGAGAGGGCTGGCTGTACCGTGTGCGCGCGCGCGCGCGCGTGCGCGTCTGCGTGTGCGTGTGTGTGCGTGTGCATGCGTGTGCGTGTCAGGAGAATACTAGCAGAACTCAACCTGTGTTCCATCACGCTGGGGGTGGAAGGTGTTTAAAAGGCCTCTAGGCTGCAGGAAGTACGTAAGCAGAGTCGATGCTCTGAGCGCCCTTGGGATGAAGCCTGTCTGTAGGACAGCCTGGGAGAGTCGGCCATCCTCCACATGGTGGGAGGAGGTATCAGTTTACAGAAGCATGTCTCAATGGTATGCTTGGGGAATAGCAAGTCCCTGTGGCCTTCAAGATGGAAGTTCAAGTCAGAGACAAGTGAGGCCTAAGACTTCTAGGTGCTGGCTTGTGAGTGGAGACTGGGAAATCGCACGAGGTGGACAGCAAGGAGAGCGAGCAGTTACCTGTAAGTTCCTGTAGTGGACAGTACTGCGACAGTGGCTCACTTTGGCGGCCTCCTCACTCGTGTAGAACAGGCCGCACAGCTTGCAATAAAAGCCAGTCCTGGGAACCACGAACTCCACTCCTGGGGGAGGGTGGGGAATGGACAGCCAGCATTAGAAAACGCATTTGCCGGTGACTTTGGCACCGTTACCGCTCCTCCAAGCTTCACCTCATCAGCCACAGAGAGAAAGTGCCTACCCCATTCACAGGTCCTTGTGAACATCGAGGGGCATGCTGCTAGCCGGTGGAGGGTACCCAGCAATGATTGCTCAGCGCCCTGCCTTTCAGGTCTGAGTCTGTGGGCCTGCCTCTGAAGAGAAGGGGAGGAAGGCCTCTCTATTTCTCTAAGGATTTTGTTTCTGCTTGGTTCCCCTCTCTTGGTCCCAAATTCTCTGTATCATGAGGTTTGTTTTTGGATCACTTTTATCAAAGAAAAATAAAATTAAATAAAAGAGGAAATTTTACCCACTCTCTGTAATGCAAACATGTGTCCCATATGATTTGTGGTGGACCAGGTTGGCCTCAGACTCACAGAGATGCACCTGCATTGGCCTCCTGAGTGCTGGGAACTAAGTCTAGGTACTCAGGACCTACATGCTGGATGGGAGCCTTTACTGTGTGAGCAGAACACAGTGGCCGAGGGAGGGGTGCTGTTCCCATTCCCTCTGCTGGGACAACCTGGGGAACTGGGCTGGAAGGAGGAGAGGATATGGCACCTTTCAGAGAGAGGAGGATGAGGTACCCATTCCTCAGTGCCCTGCACCTCCTAACCGCAACCCAGCCCTTGTCTTCCTCCACATGGTGCTCAGCACACAGGAGATCCTAAACTTGTAAATATAACTCTCCTTTACATCTCGATAGTAATAATGATGATTAATAATAACAATAAATTTATTAGTGGGACGCGGTGCCTCTGAGGGAGGACAGGAGAAGCGAGGAAGCCCAGAGGATGGCGAGCAGCCTGCCAGCCCAAAGCTCCATACTGCATCTTGGCACCTGGCTGCCTCTCTGCCATGCAGCTGTCTGCCTGTTGTCTGCAAAGCCCTCAGCACTCAGCCACAATCCCCAGAAGTGAAAGGTGTCACTCAGTCTAGCTGTCCCCAGGGGCTGAATGTCCTCCTTCACCCTCTACTCTCACCCTCTGTGCAGAGGACGGACACGTGGTCCTACCTGGCCTGTGGGGAGCACAGGAGAGGCCTATGGGTAGGGAGCAAGCTTCAGGCTGCTGCCGGGGAAAAGACATCGAGCAAGGTCCACCACCTTTGCTCTGTTGTTACAAAATGGGTATGTGCTTGCTGCTGCTCCTCAGAAGCCTCAGAGACATAAAATCCGAGAGAAAAGCTGCTAAGAAAGAACTCTGGACAGAGCCCTGCCTTCTGTCCTGCCCTCTATTCTACGGGCAGCAGGGTATGGCTGGGCTGTACCAGGAACACAAACCTGGGAATTCTAATGTAAACCAGGCCTTGGATTTCTTGTCCCTGTCCTCGGGTCCCCAGGAGAAGTCTAACCACCTCAAGGGAGTCCACAGAAACTGAGGCAGGAGCCAAATTGTTCAACCATGGCTCCTTTCAACCAGAGTGTTACAGCTACTATCTGTGGGGCTGTGTGTGACATTTCACTGGAGCCAAGTCTCCCACCACACCACTGAAACAGCTTGGTGGGACAGTGATAGAGGAATGAAGTGGCATGTAGGGTCAGACAGGCCCTGTGACCTCCACAGAGGCATTGTTGGACTTCTCTGGAATTAGTTTCTCATCTGTAAACATGATATTGTGAGGAAGCACCTGCCACCTTCCCTGGTGCTCAGGGAACATCACTTTAGGAACACAGAAAGCATCTGAGCGTTGGACTCCACCCATTCTCCAGCCTTTCCCAAGGCTGCCCCAAGAACCACGTCTGTGGTTTGGCAGTAACTTTCTTCCCAGGCCCTGCCCAGTGGGGTGGGTCAATGTTAGTAGTCAAAAGACAGCCTTAGGAAAAGATGAGTAGAGACAGGAGGATCCTCAGATGACAGTACAACCCAGGGCTTGTGAGGGCACCACAATGCTGGCCACCACTCCCTTAGGAAGCCCAAATGTAGGGACCGGAGAATAGCAGCAACAAGAAACCCTGCCATAGCCACGGTGAGATCAGGAGCCACGGAGCACTCCATTTCTTAGGGCTTTATTAAGTACTGTCATTAAAGCCGCATTTGCCTCCTAATAATAGCTCCTGGCATGGCTAATTATGACTCTGTCATCCTAGTAAAGCCCATGTGGAGAGAGGGGAAGCTCACCTTCTGCCAGTGATGCTATTTGGTTATAGTAAGAGCAGGCCTTGGCAGGCTCCCACTGGTTAGAGTAACAAAGTGCTGGCCTAAATCACAAGCTCCCTTCTCCAGCCATGAACACCCCAGTCCCGGACAAGACTGACCTCTCCATTCTCCCAGTGGGGTGCCCTGTCCTTGGCATCCTGTATTTCACCTCTGTACTCTCCACAGGGAGCGGAATGTTGTCTCTCATGTTTCTAGAAATCTCTCTGCAGTAGTGACCAGTCCTGTAGTGTACAGAGTTTGCAGCCCCGTCGAGAAGAAGTGCAGGGGGCCTAACGAATCCCGAACAACCCATCAGCCCTTCCTAAACTTCTGTGACTAGAAGGCACTAAGACTCTCCATTCACTTCCTCCTCCAGAATGAATCTACACAGAGGCTTCACTTACTAGGTTCATAGAGACAAAGAACTCAAAGCAAAGAGGTTAGATAAGCTGCTATCTGTCACCCAGCCATCAATTAGCAGAGATGGGATTTTAACCCAGGAATAAGAGGCCATGGTCTGTGCTCTTCAGCACAGAAATGGCCTTTTCTTTACTGTGTCTGAACTGAAGGGCAGATGGCAGTGTGGCCAAGGAACAGACATCCCAAGTTCCTGAACTCAATGTGTACTCTTGAGAAAGGCTCTTTGGTCTCTTCCCATGTCAAACACAGAACACAGCAGCATCCCTTCCTGGAGGGTGTGGGAGTGTGGAGACCAATGAGCTATTGGCTTTCTAGGTGAATGAAGATGATCCATACCAATCCAAGCTGGAAACAACTTTAATGCCCATCACCAGGTAGACAAACAGTGGGGTACATCCAAATCCATAAAGCGGCACAGGTGCATATGGATGTCAAAAAAAGATAAACCACACTCTCTAAACATGTGTCCTTCATTGTATGCCAATTACGCTCTAATATAGCCCTTCATAAAAATAAAATCAGATACCATTTTCCTCCTAACAGGTTGGCAAAGATTAGAAACTGATATCTGGGTTTGGCAAAGAGGTAGGGAATGGGAGTTCTCCCTGAAGGTGACACTGAAAGCTGTTATCCTCTTTTTGGAGTGCAATTTAGTAGCAATTATAGCATTTTCAATGCGAATATATACAGCCCCACAATGCACCCATGCTTGGCTAGCATCCCATCTCACAGAGACGCTGGCAACTGCACAAAGGGAAGCAAACCAGCACATGTGGACAGCAGCAGAGGGCAGAGCCTAAGAACACACCACTAGAATCTGAACCCTAACCCCGCCCCTCCCGCTCAGGAGCCTCGTGACTGCATCTCAGTTTCTGACCTGTTTAGGCCACGCTTGGAGCGTGTTCTATACCTGTATGTGAAACACTAAAAACACTGAGTGGTGGCCGGGGACAATAAATCAAGCTTAGCTGTTACCACGTGACCATAATGGAAAACCAAACAAACAGGAGCCTGCTGAAGTGCTCACCAGTAAAGGACCGGCGATGGATGGCGCAGATTTTAGGATGGAGTATTCACAGTAGTTCAAAAGAGTGTGCTCTCTGCGTACTGACGCCAAGAGCTCCCTAAGACCGGCTGCTCAGAGCATGGAGTGTACAGGAGAAAAATCATCGAACATAACAGCATCCTCTGAGGCTGGGGAGGGACGATTGGGATCACCAGGATTGATTCTATGGGGTCTTTGTTTTATTTAATTTGTTATATTAAGCTTTCACACTTTTGATAGTGAAAAGCAGTAATGAAGAGACATGTACACAGAAGCAGGATTCACTCTTCATGTTTACTGTGTCACTTGATTCTGAGTTCATGCCTGGGACTTGTTACACTCTCAGTTCCCTCGGGGTGCAAGGCACGGTCCCACGTGATCCTGTAAGTGCTTGCCAAATGGATGAATCCGTGGACAAGGTGAAGCTTCTAACCGGCAGGTTCTGCAACATCAGGGTCCACAGTTAAAGTGCCCGAGAGCATTGTGATTCATTCTAAGGCCTGTCTTTCATTTTCAGAAATATTTGTGTTGGGAGGGCTAGGCGGTAAGACTGCTCGTATGAGGACCTGAGTGCTAATCCCTGGTGTTCGTGTAAAAATTCTGTAACCTCAGAGTTTGGGACAGAGGCAGATCCCGGGCCTTGGCTGCCATAGCCCAAAGCCACAGGTGAGGTGAGCTCCTGTCTCAAGGGAACAAGGAGGGGAGAATTAGAAGAGGGTTCTTCTGATATCTTTCTATGGACTCCATATCACATGCCTGGGTACATACGTGTGTGCGTGCACACATACATGCACACACGCACAACACACTATACACACATAAATTTTGTTTTGCGAGATCCTATTAGCAAGTTCTTTAAGAACAAGATTTGTCATTTTTGCAAACTAATTCTATAAGAATAGCATATTAGAGTAAGGAAATAGAAGAAGAGGAATAAAGACACGTGGAAGGAAAAATCAAGCTCCACACTGCGGTGTCTTCCCTGGGTGCCCACATGGTTATCACTTTCTAGTACGTCCTTGGGTCACATTCCTAAGAGATACTTCCTTTATCCCTTTCAGAGGCAATGCGGAGATCACAGACATCAATCCAGGAGATTGTTACTAGTGTGTGCCATCGCCACTCTCACGGGTGGGTGCCACTGCCAGCACGCCACCATGTTAACCGGTGTGCACCACGACTTCACTCTATTGTGTGGGCTCAGAGAAGCAGATCCTTCAAGGAGAAAAGTCGTGTAGCGTTCTGGGACAATATGGGACAAGTATACACAGGAGAATGACAGCAAAGGGGGTTTGTTTTAGCTGAGATAGTGGGGCTTCTGTTTCTTGTCTAGACAAGGCCTGGGCTTCCCTGCTGGGGATACTGGCCTTTCCTGGCTGAGTCTTACTGCTGTGCAATTCACGGTTCAGTCATGTGGCTGTTTGGTGCACTATGGGAGCTGGAAACGCTAAGAAACTTTACCGTCTCGCAGGTCTCGGTTATTGCGTTACATCTTAAAAACAAGGACAGCACCATGGCAAAAGCCCTCTTGAGCTCCTCCAGGTCACTTGAGAACTGTCACTTCCTGGAGCTGGGATTCAGGAAGGACTGTGATTTCACCTACCTAGAGGAATGCTAAGCTCGCTGAACACATCCTCCGGTTCCCAGGAAGGCAAAGAAAGGGGCTCTTTCAGCTCCACTTCGGTGAGTTCTGGTGACCTCACTTCCAGAGATTTCACTTCCACGTACCTGGAGTTTTCTGCAAAACATCAGCCCGTGGGGTAGGAGATGGGGACAAGCCAAACACACACACACACACACACACACACACACAGCACCCTAATGAAACACACAGCAGGCCCCAAAGAGTCCCTGAAATTCTATCCCCTGCACTGTGTGATTGGGAACTGTCTCTTGGACTGCTTAATCACGTGAGGCTTGGGCTGCTAATTAGCACCAAAGTGCTATAATTAAGATCATTTTCCACTGCCAAAAAAGTGCCACACGCAATAATACTTGGCACTTCTTTGCACTTGGCACACGGGGATGGACTGGTAATGCCTTCACTCGGATGATCCGTCCTCCATCACCCCCAGGCAGTATCACACCATCTCTGCAGGCAGAGGAATCCTCAAAGGGCAGAAATTGTGCTGACGTCCGCCAAGACTGGCCAAAAAGGCAACAAAGGCAATGCCACCCTCACCCCGTGCTTGCGAAGCAGCACTTTTAAGCAGGGGCACCAACTACTCCGAGAACGGCACTTGTTGAGACCCGTACCACAAAGTAAAAGGTGCTCGATCAGAGAGAGGTGAAAATGTCAGTGCTCCTTCTTCAAACCTGTTCTAGATGGGCTGGGCCTCTTTGTTTCCCTAGCAACAAGCAGGCTGATCAAGACCATTTCCATGGAGATTCAGAGCCCGGCAAGTGAAAAACTGCTCAGGTCAGCTTGACACAGAGGACAAGCCCAAGCCTCTGGGCCATCCACCAGCTCGACTACCCACAAGGCTCTGGGTTGAGATATTCCTTCTCCAGCCTTTCCCTGTGTTCTCTGCTTCCTGGGTTTTACTCCAGCCTCGGTAAAGCTGTCAGCTTTCTGTAAAATGGATCTCTAAGTTATGGGCACCACAGGAGTCTTAAGAACTACTCACCCTCCCTCTAACCCGCCCCCCTTCCCCAGCTCTGGATGGATCTGTTTCCATCTGGCAGAGAAACCAGGGCTCAGCCCATTTTAGACTTCCTTAGTTCATGATGTCACAGCGCTGAGCATAGACACATCACCTCCGGTGGAGGCAGACTTGTTCCTGGGATAAGTCCTGTTTTGCTATCTGACCCTGGAGAAAAACAGGTCTGAGGTAGTCAGAAGGGAAGCAAGCCAAGCCCTTCAGCAAAGCCCCCCTTCTTCCCCGTACAATCTTCTCTCACCCACCCCTGCATCAAAGAAATAATTGCCAGGGGGTCTCCACTGTCCAGGAAAGGGCAGCAAGCCATCAAAAAGAACACAAACCTTTTTTTCCCCCCAAAAATCTAAAAACTCAACCTGATCTTAGTCACCTGTGCCTATGTGAGAACCCATAATGCAGAGAAATCGAGCCTATCTCAGGTGGCTTCTCAGAACTCAGTGGCTCCTGTCAGCTTTCTTCAACACCATTTGCCTGAGAGCTCTAACAGGCTAGCCCGGCCTTCAGAGGCCTGCTTCTGCACATGACTTTCTACCTCGGCTTTAAAGAGAGTTGAAAACTCCTAATATGTTTGTTCCAGTCAGTACATGCCTGCATGTCCAGACCACCCAACCACCCATGGAGGAAAGGAAGGCAGTTACCCTCAGCCAATGCGCCTTGGCAAGCCAGGCCTTGGAGGTCGCTTTCAGTAGGGGGGCTGGCTTTCTCTTCCAGAGGGCTGACTTCGTGAGCCCCATCTTCAGGGGACCTCCTGGCCTTGCAGTCATCGAGAAAAGGGCTGGACTGCCGGGCTCTGTCCTCTGCTGGCTGGAGGGAAGACATTTGCTGGGTTACAGGGGCCAGACACACATCTGAGTCCTCTGCTCCTCTTGCCTCCTCGTAGCAATCTGAGCCCTCCAGTGAGAGGCCTGTCGCGCATTCAGCTGGCTTCCGCTCAGCGTCCAGATTTAGGCCAGGCATCTCCATGTCCGTGTCATTGGGACAGCTTGTGGATGTAGACGGCAGTTGTCTGGGCAGCGTGAAGCTGCTTTCTGCACCCCCGTTCCCTATGGTCTCCCCCGGCTTGGTGAAATCTTTGGCCAAGTCCAAACCTAAGGTGGCTGTCATGCAGGGACATATTTCAGGGAGGGTTTTGTCTTTCTGGGTAATGGGCATAATTTCTTCCAGCTCTGGGATGTCCGGCTCCATGATGAAATCTTCTTCCCCCACTTCATCCACCGTGACCAGCTCCTCCATGTTTGTGGGGTACCAGCTATCCCCCTCGGCCTCACTGCTACTCTCCCAGTCTTGTTCCTGTATGAGGATGGAGAATGTGTATCAGATGGTGGCTAACGATATTCACCCAGAAGCTGTTTACACCGGCTGCAGGAGCCCCTGGCAAGAAAGACCTGGGCGGTTGCTCGTTCTCCTCCTTGGGAAGCATTTACTGGGTACTTAGGGGACATGAGCCCTTCAAGTCTCACTTTATTCATTTACCCTCAGGACGGCACCCAAACTGGCACAGGCTTCAGAATAAGCCCTTGATGCTCAATCTGCCATGTTTAAAATGACACAGAGACTTTTTTCAGTGAAGCTCTTGTTGAAATTATGCAGGTCAACTTCAAATGATTTTACAAATAAATGTGTTTTGAAAATTTTTAAAAATGCACAAAGATTACCTACCCCTGCTATGTAACAGCCTTGGTAAATGTTTCTGAATGAATGAGCTGTAAATGCTAACCACTTAGCAAGCTGTTTCTGTGTATGTGTGGACACCACTAAAAGAAAAATCACTCGTACAGGGTCCTCCCAACTCCCTCCCTCTCAGCAAAGGTGCAACTTCCATGCTCACAGCTGCTCTCCTGTGCTTTTCCCTTGGAGTTCCCAGCAGCCTATGGCTGGGCACACTTCAGATTCAGGAGGGTAGTTTCCCCTGACCGGAAAGGCATGAAGCTGGCTGTCATCCAAGGACATTTCTTCTGCTTGTGGAAGCCCAGCCCAGGAGGACGGGAATTGGATTTTGATTTTTAACTCAGTAAAAATAATCTTTACAAAACAAGAACATATCTTGCTGATCTCAGGGTCTAGGCCTGCTGTGGCCAGGCCTCCAGCTTGAGTACTTGTGTCCCCAGCCCACTAAGGGACCTGCCTATTTTGGGAGCCTGGCTCTGAAGCCTGAGTCTTTCTTGGGCGTACATTTTCTTTCAGCAGCACAGTCAAGTTGCTGGAGAGGGAGGCGGAGCCCAGACATGTGGTTGAAGATCTCCCCAGTGAAGACGTCTAAAGACCTCCACCAAGCCATTCCACCAGGAAGCGTCAAGGCCATTGGTGGAAGCGCTTGTGGAGGCTTACACAAGTTCCATGCAGCCACTGTCAGGCATGACTGACTCCTGTGACTGAGTCCCTCGTGTTAATACATGACACTGCCAACAAGATGGGGACAAATTTACCTTCCTTGTCTTCATGTTTCCTGGCTCAGAGGACTCCGTCCCTTCCCGCTGTCTGCCAGCTGGTGGAGGGCTTGCTTCTGCGCCTTCTTGTTCCTCAGTACCAGTCTAACAAGGGAAGAAGAGAGTAAACAGGACCAAGAGTGAGCAGAGGCAGGAGAAAAAGGGAATGCAGAAAGAGAGAGAGACAGACAGAGAGAGGCACAGATCTACTTACTTTTCCCCTATCCCTCACAGTGCTGGGGAAACTGTGGCTCAGAAAGGAGGTGCTCACTCATGAAGACAGACAGACAGAAAGACATTTTGAAAGCTGGCCCATTGGCTTTCAGGGATAGAAATCCCTGGCCACCTTAGGGTTTGCAGTGAGGATGACTATAAGAAGCTAAAAGTGACCTGACTTGGGCAGGCAAGACCCTGGACACTATGGTGACATCTCCTTCCAAAGGTGTTTTTCCATTAACACACACACACACACACACACACACACACAGGCACACACCACACACATGTTATTCCTTTATCTCCTTATGTGCAGGAAGGGAGTTGTCACCCAACTGGAGCTGTAAACCAAGCACACGCCCTCCTTCCTGCTATTCTTCCCCTGGTTCGGGCCTCAGGCTGGTGACCCACATCTAGGAAACGGCAAC
The DNA here is from genome assembly GCA_001685075.1 of Bramus lutescens. Taxonomy (NCBI): domain Eukaryota; kingdom Metazoa; phylum Chordata; class Mammalia; order Rodentia; family Cricetidae; genus Bramus; species Bramus lutescens. Next base: position 60,345 of record LOEQ01002247.1, on the reverse strand, counting down.
TGAAAACAGGGATTTGGTTTGAGAGTTGGACCGCTACACAGCAACAGGGGCAGTGATCTGCAATACACATCATATTTTACAATTTTGAAATCACATTTGTTTGTGTGTGCGCATGTGTTTGTGTGTGCATGTGAGTACAAGCACCCATGGAGGCCAAAGACATCCGATGTTATGGAGCCAGCATTACAGGCACTTGTAAACTATATCCACCGCGAGTGTTGGGCACCAGACTAGGCTCTTTGCAAGAGTAGTGCATGTTCTTAACCACTGATCCCTTTCACTGACCCTGCAAATTTACGGTTTAAACTTTGGGGCTGGAGAGATAGCTCAGCAGTTAAGAGCATTGGCTGCTCTTCCAGAGGACCTGGGTTCAATTCCCAGCACCCATGTGGTGGCTCACAACTGTCTGTAACTCCAGTTCCTGGGAATGTGATGCCCTCTTCTGGATATATATGCAGGCAAAAGACCAATATACATGAAACAAATAAATAAAAATTTCCAAAAGAAAGGAGGGGCTTGCTAATTCTCAGTTTAGAAGTCTCTCGAGTTTACTCTCCTATGACTTACCTCTCGGTAATCAAGTTAAGGCTACTCCTGGGGCTCCTCTGGGACAGGGGACATTGTACTTTATCAACGTTCTTGGCTGAGGTTGGTGCAAGGTAAAGTTCTGATTTTAATTACTTGCAAGCAGACACACCCCCTTGAGCTGATAAGGAGCCAATTGGAGCAGGAACTGGGGGCTGACTGGGATAATTGGTTATTACTGGATAGGAACAGCAGAAGCAAGGGAATCCACTCTGAGCTTTCCTCAAGTCTTCTGTGTGCAGAGCAAAGGAGCTACGCTTATCCTTCCAGGCACCAAAGCCCACTCCCGCCAGACGATGGCCGCTTACATTGTTGCTGTTTTTAATCTCCTTGCATAAATAATCCCTGGCCGTTCCTTATGAAAATAAACTATCGTTCACAAGTAGTTCTTGCAGGCATAGTCAATATAGTAAAACATCCCATCCCATTCAAGCTTGGAGAATAAAGGGCACACTTAATGATGTAGCCAGAGCCTCTTGTCAGAAACCCCACTAAGAAGGAGCGGGAGAAGAGGCTTTCCAGGTTTCTCTTTGCTCTATAGACAGCTCTAGACAAGAAGGACACCTCCTGGGTAACAGACCAACAGAATCCATACCCAACTTCCCCACCTCACAGACAAAGACAGTAGGTCTCGACAGTGGTGCGCAGGTATTGCCACCAGAGCCAGGAAATCTGCTCAGCTTCAATCTCTTCTGATCTCTACCCTCCCCACAAATCTATTTTCTACAAGGCAATCCAAAAGGATCTTCTTAAAATGGAAAAAGAATCACATCCCCCGTGCACTTTCTTGTCAGAAGATTTCATTTATTTCCCCTTTCATTGAGGACTGTGGATCTTTAATCTGCACACAAGGCCCTGCCCGATATGGCTCCCAGGGACAAACGCATCTCCCCTCCAGTACATTAATGAGGTGCACTGTTCCAACCACACTGGCCTCCGGCTGCACAATACCCTTTGCACAAATTGTTCCCTCTGTCTGATCTTCCTTTCCACTCCCCAAATATGCAGCCTTCCTTCAAATCGCACAGGAAAGCCTCGAATCCATTGCAGTTCCTGGCATCATCTTATGGCTCTCCTGCTTCTTCTGTTCACCTGAAGAGTGACTTGGCCTCTTCAGAGTGTTCAGAGAGTCCCAGCATGCTGAGGGTCTCTGAACGGAGCACAAGCCATTTTTCTATTTCTTCCTCGAGATTGCTCCTCCCATCCCTGGGGGTTTGTCTACTGCAAGCTTCTAGCTGTGTGAGACTTACAGGTGTGGTTCAGACTACCCATTTTCTTGTGTATGTATGTATGTGCATACACATGTGCACAGTGCCCACATGCATATGTATATGTACATGTTTGTTTACAGACACATATATGCACGGCATGCATGCATGTATACATGCATGTGTACATTAGAAGACACCTTGGGTATTAGTCCTCGTCTTCCACCTCATTTTAGACAAGGCATCTTTGTTGTTTGCCTTGGGACCATACTTGCTGGTTCATATGCTTCTCCTGGCTGCCCCTCCCATCTCGTCATAGGATCACTGTGATTAAGGATACACACTGCTACATCCAGGTTTACCTGAGTTCTGGAGCCATGCTTGCAATGAAACAACATACCCACTGAGCTGTCTTCCTCACCCTGGACTTTCTAAAGCATGGGAGACTCCATGCAGATCTGTAGAGCTGGGTCTTGCTCTAAAGAGAGGGAGGGGCAGCCCTCAGCATGGTTGCCACCCTCTGGAGCTGAGCAGCGATTGGCCTCCTCCATCAGTCACCACCTTTTGCTTGGCTTTACCCATCCCACCACCCCGCTGGCTTGGCTTCCCAGGACACATCTGTGGTCCTTGACACCTCCCTTCTAGAAGGATGGACCGGAACCTCTTTCCCTCATTCTTTCTCAGTGACTTGATTTCTTTCTGGGGTTCTAAGATCTGGATTTAGCCACCCATTCCTACTGAGAAACACACAGGGCTTCTCCCCCTGTAGAGATTTCAGAGGGTCTGTCATGAGCACAAGCTTACTAAGACAAGATTGCAGCCTAATGATCACTTAGCAAAGAGCACCGAAACAGACTAGTGTGGCGTGGTTCTCAGGAGTCAGGCCTGTGCCTCTAAGTCACTGCTTCTTCCACAGATGCTTATTCAACACCCACTCTGTTCCAAGGACAGAGACGAGGCTGTGAACACAAAAGATTCTTGCACTGTGGAGATTACGTTTGGGGGTTGTGGAGTGAGGGCAGCCACTGGGTTAAAAAAGGATGCTAAGTGCTGGGTGCGCAGATCACTCTGAGCTCAGAAAGGTAGGAGGAGACAGAAGTGGGGTGTGGTGTTGAGATGTTCTACAGCAGGCGTAAGTAAAGGCAAAGTTGCTAAGAAGAAGTGGAGTAGACTTCTGGGGAAGGAAGACTCCGTGCCAAGGGAATCATACGCAAAGGTCCGCCAACTCATCCTGCTGGCCTTTCCTTGAGACACTGAAACACCTCCAACTTCTTGACTACTTCTGAGCAAATACAGCTGCCTTGTGGTATCTGGGGTGGGGGTTCCAGAGTCCTCTCTCACACCAGGGTCTGCAGGTGCCTAAGGCCCTTATATAAAATGACCTCGTATTTGCCTGTAACCCACACAGATCCTCGGCAGAAACTTTAAATCACCTCTGGTTTGCTTTTTATCCTTAGTGCCACACGCACACTATATGAATAGTTATTTTATTGTCTTCTTTAGACATAACTTTTTTTAAGTTTGTAGATGTTCACTCGAGACAAAATTTTTTCCCAAAATATTTTCAACCTATGGTTGGTTGAATTCACAAACACAGAACCCAGGGATATAGTTTTAAAAAGTGTACCCTCTTCTTAAAAATAACAGCTGGCTTACCAGGTTCTCAGAACCCAGCGTAAGTCTTCAACAGGGCACAGGTGAGTCTACCACATCCACCTCTCTGATCTCACCTCCTGTGCTGCTCCTGTTTTGCCAGCTGAGAAAATATGGCAGACTTTGAAATGGACAAAAAAGATTACTGGTAAGACCCCCATCCTTTATTTATCTACTTGATATTTATTTAACTGGGGGTTGAATCCAGGGCCTCCTATAACTAGGCAAGGCTCCACCACGGAGCTTCATCATAGCCATTCACACTTTTATATGAGGCAGGGTCTCACTAAGTTGACCAGGCTGCCCTTGAACTTGTGATTCTCCTGCCTTGGTCTACCTCTCTGGATTAGAGATCTGTACCCAGGCCTGGTATCCTAATAGAACACTAGGCATTTGTTTACCGCATCCCTCTAAGGTATCAGATTCTTTGGTGGTCATGCCTTTCGTGATTTTACATCTGTGCTGAAAACTGATCACTGTGCCTGATGCAAACGCTTCTTACTCATTAAGATGCAAATGAGTTTTATCCAGTGCCATGGAGCTGATTCCCTGGGTCCTGCGGAAGACACCAGTTACATCTCGCTAGCAAATCCCTATGTTGATTGCTTATATAAGTTGCTTGTTCATTAGCCCCTCCTTTGAGCTGACTTTACATCTTATGCGGCTAAGATGTAATGCAGGAGCTAATAATAATCTTTCGCATGTTTCTAGCAGAATCGTGATTTTATGTTTGGAAATAGAATCTTTAAATATGTCCTAGAAATGCAGCCACACTGGATATTCTTGAAAACAGTTGTTTGTTTCCACTTTTGCTTGCTGCAGCTCCTACGAAGAGCATCAAACTGGTTTTTGTCTATTTTCAATACCCAGCTCAAATACCATCTGCATGCAGCTTTTATTCTGCACAGTTAATTGCCTACAGAGAGCTGCTGATCCACTTGGGTTCTATCATGTGCAGATCATTTTATGTCTGGTAGACCTCAGCTTCTGCCATATATGTGCTGCATTCTATTCACCTTGGATTGCTTGTGCCCAGACCACCACTTGGCTCCTCTCCCAAACATGGGGGGAATGAAGGCTGGACAACAGCCCAAAATGACTCTTCAGTGTTCATGGAATTAGGAATTGGACTCCTTGTTTGGACTGTCCCCAACTCCTAGGACAGAACTCCTAGAAAATATGCACAGAGGATTTCAAGGATTCAGCTTATGAAAATCCCTAAAACTCTACGATCACAGCCAGATTGAATTGGAGACCTGAACTAACAGGGAATGCAAGTCAAGTTGGATATATGTGCCAGCTGGTTGCAGTGGGCCTTTATTAAAATGAAATTAAAGTCCTTTATCTGGAGAAGCTCACCATGCTTGAGCTCAAAGTATAATTTAGGGGGCGGCGGACACTTGTCCTCACCTGTCCTTGGAGCTCCAGATCAGTGACAGTTTTGGCAGGTGCACAGAATGAACCAAAGATCTAATCTCCCTTGGGCAACTGTGGGTGCCAACACCCAGGAACACTCCACCCTGGGCACACAGAACTACAAAGGGCCTTTCCATCAAGTCTCTCCTTAACTGCTAGTGAAGGCAACAAGGTCCATGTGGGACTCAGTCACTAGCTACAACTCTGGCTGTCCCAACCTGGTCGCCTTGGTCAAAGGGCATCACACTGTGTGCTTTACCTTCCTCCTCTGTACTAATAATGACCCTAACTTGGTAGGGCTGCTACGAGAAAGTGGTGTAGTTGATTGAGGGTCCTCAGCGCAGTGCCCTGCACATGGCAAAGAGTCAAAAACATTCATTCATTCCGTGCATGCTCATCATCAGCATACGAGGCTTGGGATTTTCCTCTGGGCCAGCCGTACCTTCCCCAGGGTCACATTTGCATCATTACCTCATTCTCTGCTGTTCCGCTTTCTTTTCTGTCATCAGCTCCTTCTTGGTCTCTGTCAGGTCTCTTGGCTCTACTTTTCTCTCTCTGCTTGGACTTGGCACCCACAGGGGCCCTAGTGACCTTGGGTTCCAGTTCATCCCCCTTGCCCGAGTCCTCTGGGTGAGGGGGTCTAGTTTCCCGCAGTCTGGCCTCTTCTTTCCTCCTGGACCTTCCTGGTACTTCCTGCTGCTGCTTTGGGTGTTTGTCCAACTTGGCTTTGGGTTCCTTTCGATAGTAGCCATCGTCCCGACCTTTGTAGCTGGACAAAGAATGGAGTGGGCTGGGGGACCCTGACCTCAGGTACTTTTCCCGGTGGCCCCTCCCTCCTTCAAGTCGCTCATCCAGTTCAGCTTTGTCCATCTGCCTGGGGTAGTGTTTCCGGTCATGTGCCCAAACATCTGTCCGGTCCCTCTTGTCTTCCCCGTTCTCCCTCCAGGGGACGGACTCTCGGTCATCTTCCCTCCTTGCATAGGGGGAGTGCTCCCAGGAGTCCCGGCCGTTGCCCCAGTCAGTCCGAGAGGGGACTGGCGGACTGTGGGAAGAGCTACAAGAGGTGAAGCTTGGAGTGTGCGATCTCGGGGAGAGTGATCGGCTCACCGGACTTCGGGACCGTGGCCGCTCTGTACTGTATCTGGGAGAAAGGGAAGAAACAGTGTTCAGAAGCTACAGAACCCGTACCCCACATCACCCGGATGTAGACACACACAGCTCCTCTCAGAGAAGAAAGCCTTGGCATAACCTACCCACCTGGGCATTCATCAGTCACAACTACATACCATTCACCCAGATGTAGACACACACAGGTCCCCTCAGAGATATCCTTGGAACCACCTACCTACCTGGGCATTCTCAGTCACAAGTCACAACCCAGCACTACACAGAGTGGCCAGGAACAAGCCTGTCCTCCCTCTTGACCTATGGGTATGGATTTCTCCCCTAAGTCACTCTCTGCCCCCTCCCTTACAGTCTGCTCCTAGGAGCTGGGAAGAATGGATATACTGGTTTGGCTCAGTCTTACTTTGCTTCCTCTTGGGAGCTCTGTTCAGGGGTACAGGCCCCAGGAGAGTCTTTTCCTGGGGATATACAGGGTGAGGGCTCCGAGTAAAGGGGGAGAGGCGAGGTTGCCATGTCTACCCTCAGAGACACTGCCTAACCCGGATCCAATGTTGCTTGCTTCTAAGACTTGAAGACACTCCTCCACTTGGATCCCATCAGAATATAGGTGACTTGGCCTCCTTTTGTTGCTCTCATTTAGACCTCATTATAAGTAGTTTCGAGTCTAGGAATGGAAGTGGGGTCATGGCAGGAGTGAGGGGCAGGCTCAGAGATCCACAAAACAGAAAATCAGGAAGACATCTAAGGGTTAGAAAAGGTCTCAACTCAGATCTGTTCAAATCTGAGATGAAGACATCGACACCCTCAGCAAGCGGATCTGCCTAAGGTTCAGAGCCTAGTTTCAGTAGCATCCACACTCTATACTGCCACATAACTACAGATGCCATGATCTGCTCTTTTACACACCATTAAAACCCCAAGTAAACATAATTTTAAATAAAAAAAATCAGACAAATAAAAATCCCTATCCTGAACACTCACATGCTCTCTGAAGTCTGATTACTAAGCAGATCACCTGAATCACACACCTGATACCCTAAAAGGACCGAACAGCTTCATGAGGTTCTCAAATGTAGAGCAACGATGTATCCCTCACTCAAATGTAGAGCAACAATGTATCTATCCCTCACTTCCAGGACCCAGAGCTACACCTCTATTGGCTAGGGCAGTCTCTTAGCCAACTTGGGAAGTCTGGACATCTGTCCTCTACAGTTAGGTTAGATCACCCCCTGTGGCCACTCTGGATACTGCAGGCCTATTTTGTTCACCCATCTTATGGGTCATAAAAGCCAGTTGAAAGAAATTAGTTGGGACGTTACATGCATTTAGTATCCGGAACCAATGTTCAAGGAATCAGATGCTTTTCCCACCAGCTACATTCTTACTTCTATATCTACATTCAGCTCCTGAAAAATCAGGAAGCCACTACTTCTAAGCAGAATCTCTGCCACCACCATGCACATCCAGGATGTATCAGGAAAGTGTACAGTTGCCCCCATGGAGCCAGATGTCAACTCTCAGTTGCTGTATTCAAGCACAGGAGGACTATTTAGAGGAGCCCAGCATCTCACAGGTTCCCATCTAACCTGAGTGGTACCTTTTGTGTGAACAGCGAGGAATAGGGAGGGGTTAGAAGGCCAGATGGATGGATCAGAGTCAAGGGTAGGCCAAGTTACAGCTCATATCCCCCATGCTGGCTAATTTTATGTCAACTTGACACAGGCTAGAGTCATCTGAGAGGAGATTATCCTACTTGAGAAAACACCACCATAAGATCAAGCTGTAGGCAAGTCAGTAAGACATTTTCTTAATTAATGGTTGATGGCTCAGTAGGTGGGGCTATCCCTGGACTAGTGGTCCTGGGTTCTATAAGAAACCAGAGCAACCCATGGAGAGTAAGTGAGTAAGCAACCTCATTTATGGCCTCTGCATCAACTCCTGCCTCCAGGTTCCTGCCTTGTTTGAGTTGCTGTTTTAGAAAATCTTTTTGTACATTGTTAAGATGCATCACTCAGATTAGTTTAATAAAAAGATGAATGGCTAATAGCTAGGTGGGATTTTCAGGATAGAGAGGACACTTGGAAGAAGAAGGAGGCAGAGTCACTAGCCAGAGACAGAGGAAGCCAGACATGCAGGGGGAGTGGCAAAAGCCATGAGCCACATGGCAGCACATAAATGAATAGAAACAGGTTAATTTAAATATGAGTTAGTTAGAAACAAGCCTAAACTAATGGCTGAGCTTTCATAATTAATAATAAGTCTCCATATCATGAATTGGGAGATAGAGAAAGGCTCACTACCAATGGTAAACTATTTTTTTAAAAAGTTTAAAAATAATTAAGTCTTTAAAGAGAGAAATAAAATAATAATAAAATAATAAACCAAAGAAAGACTTGCTACAAATGGCATCCAATGTGGAGGTACGTATTTTCACATAAGACCTGAGAAATCTTTTTAAAAAGATTCCAAACACACAAAAACAGAGCCAAGTTTGGTTTCCTAGTCCCACAGTCTCTCATGAAGCCATGGTGTATAGAGGTGCATTTCTCAGCCATTGCCTGCAGGCTTGAGCTGTCACTGGGCCATGAGCCAAGCTGCACCATGGCTGAAGGTTTATACTCATGCTGACAACTAAGGGTACAGATAGGCAGTAAAGCAGATTCAGATGGAAAACCTCTACACAGGCTACAGTGTTTGGATTACAGGTTACAATGTGCATAGGATTAAGAAAAAAAGAAAAAGAGTATAGATAATCATTTAAAATGTTTAGTGGCACACACCTTTAATCTCAGCACTCAGGAGGCAGAGACAGGTGGGTCTCTATGAGTTTGAGGCCAGCCTGGTCGGTAAGACCTAGTTCCAGGACAGGCACCAAAGCCACAGAGAAAGCCTATCTCGAAAAAAAAAAAGGTTAAAAATAATATTCTTTAAAGAAAGAAATAAGGTAATGAAAAATAGCCATATAAAAATGCAAAATATGCAGAGAGTCTGGATCCTATATGGTGTCTTGCTGACTTTAAATTTTTTATTGTTAATGAGTGAACAATAGCCTTAGAGACACTGGATTTTAAAAACTGACAAATTAAATCAACCTAAATATTTTTAAATGTCTTAACTTCAAAATGAAAGTCAAAAAATATGTTGCATTGGAGAAGAGGTTATGCTTTTGTTTTCACAGAAAATGAAAGGCTGTGGATTTGGTCAAGGTTAAAGAGGATCAGGATTGATCAGGGGAAACCCCCTGAAAGTCCTGGCTACAGAGATAAAGGAATAAACCTAGAGAAACTACAGTGACATATATTTTACCTGCTCAAATATAAAACAAAAATCATATTTGGTTGGATATGGTTGCACAGTCCATACTTGTGTTAATACAGATACATATGTTACCTTTGAGAGGTATCTTTTCTCTTACCTTTCATAACTTTCTGTGTTTTCAGAGCAGGGGACCAGACACCAATAACAATGGGTGGCCCAGATGATCCAGCCTCCCAGATGCCTCTGTTGTAGTTTCCTTGGAGTTCTACATACAGAACAGCTTCAAGACTGCTGGCTGAGATGATCCAACCTCACAGACTATTCTAGCCAGGATGACTGGTATTCTAATTTTCTCGGGTCCCACAAAGATTCCAGAACCCCCAGAACACAACACCCACATTTTCAAGAGGTGGGGTGGGTGGTTTTGGTCATTCAGTGGGCTATGGATGTTTGTCATCATTTGGGGGGTCTGGTTAGAAACTGTTATTGTTCATGGTCAGGAAAAAAAAACCTGAACATAGGAGATTAGATTCAGGGATCTCATTCCAAAGAGAAATGGGGGGATAAAGTATTAAAACGATGAGCTAAAATGGTGGATTGTTGAGTCCAATTTTGAACAAGCACTAGTCTCGAATATTTTATATTGGTATAGATTTTTGTATATTGATACAAATTTCCTGTTACATTTTTAGGAACATACTGTACATACATTTCTACTCTTGTTTAAGGTATTGTGCCTAATGCAGCTCATTTAACAATGTAATATAAATTTCTAATCCTTGAAAGTTATTATTACAAACTATTTATGATAATAAAGAAATGTAGGTTATTAGTCACCTATAACAATAAAACTTGTAGTCATGTTAGATATGTTCTCAAGGTCATATTTATATATAAAGATATATTTTAGATAGATAAGTAGTCTTTAAACACTTTAAAAACCTAAAAAGTTTTTAAAATAAATTTAAAATGTTTTGTTAATATAGGGCATTTCCTGACAATGAGACACATCTGTCCCTGGCAGCACCAATTTACTTCAGAGAAGATGATGGGCATCAGAGAAACTCCATATGGAGTTTACTTTCAATGTGGCAAAACTAGCCATTTGGGCAAGAAGCTGTTTTTGCCTTGACTGCTAACAGTTTGCTGCATAAACTGGACAAGCAGAACATGTAGGAAAAAGACTATTGAACTTTGCCAAGATAAGCATGTCAGTCCTTCAGAATTCCTGCTGATAGTCTGTCTGATAGTCTAGGCCTGTAAGCTGAAAATAGATGCCCCAATATTACAAAAGAACCTTAGGGTAACTGTTCGGGCAACCATATATCTCTGTTGTTTCTTAGTTTTGGAAGTTGCTTTCTCTGAACTTCCTGTTAACTCAATTAACATTTTATCCTTCTTGGGTCTCTGATGGAGACTGAAGACTAGATAGTTACAGTTTTATAGTTTTTCTTGTTACCAAGTTCAAAAAAGAACCTTACACAAGAGATGTAAACATTATAAGGTTAAAAAACATAAAGGCATAAGTTGTTTATCCAAAAGAATGTTTTAAGGTCTAAAAAGATATTTTTAGGATGGTAATACATTGTATAATAAAATGGTTTAGGTATAAAACTTGAATTCATCAAGATAGGATAGGTAATGGAGTATTTTCTCTAAATATGTCAAATGAAGATGGATTGGACATCATGAAATATTCTTGCTTGATGAGTGTTCTTATTATAAATACTTTCATTTATTACAGTTAATACATTTCCTTTCTATTTAGATAAAAACTGATAATTGTTCTTATTATATATAGTTTTACTGTGTTAGAGTTAAAACCTTTCCTTTTTATTTAGACAAAAAGGGAGAAATGTTGTGGAATAATCTTTTCGTACGCTGTGAAGATGTGTAACTTGCATTGATTCAATAAAAAGTTGAAATGCCAATATCTAGACAGTATTTGGGGCAGAGAGGACACTGGAAAGAAGAAGGTGGAGCCATCAGCCAGACACAGAGGAAGCCAGACATGCTGAGGCAAAAACCATGAGCCATGTGGCAGCGCATAAATGAATAGAAATGGGTTAATTTAAGTCATAGGAGTCAGTTGGAAACAAGCCTAAGCTAAGGCTGAGCTTCCATAATTAATAATAAGTCTCTGTGTTGTGATTTGGGAACTGGCTGGCAGGACAGAGAAAGACATGCTACAAGTTCCCAGTCACTCTGGCTGATGAACTGTTTTAGGGAAGTGTAAGTGAAATAAACCTTTTCCTCCCGACGTGGCTTTTGGTGATGGTGTTTCATCACAGTATTAACCTAACCAAGACAGCCCGTAAGAACCAGAAACTAGAAGACAATCTAACCTCCAGGCCTCTGCCCTAAGGCCCAGAGCCTCACCTGTCAGCTTCTCGGAACATGTCCCTCTCCCTCTGGGAATGGATGTCCTGGATGATAGCAGCCACATTTTTCCCAGGTTTCTAGACAAAGTCAGAGAGATCATTAGAGAGTGTTGCTGCTGCCATCAGCGGGAAGCAGCTATGGCCTTGTTTATTGCCCAGCCCACTAAAGGGGAAATGATACATTTTGCAGGAAAGATAAAAGGATTGATCCAAAACGTGAGGAGTGTGAGCATGAGGAGGACCAAAGCAGCTATTAAAAAAAAACTAAAACACTCTCAATCACAACTGGGTAGGTGCACACCTGTAATCTCAGCACTTGGGAGGCAGAAGCAGGTGAATCCCTGAGGTTGAGGCCAGCCTGGTCTACAGAGAAAGTTTTGAGACAGCCAGGGCTATATAGAGAAACCCTGCCACAAGAGAAAACAAACCAAGACAAAACAACTTCTCCATTAACCATGTCAAATGTTGATAAAGACTTTTATTACAAAGGCTAATTGGCTCTTTTATTCTGTACCTTTTTCTATGTGACTTATGAAGACTTTCAGAGCCATTCAGACACTAGTGAACATCACGTATCTCATTCTGGGCCATCCAGGTCTATGGGGCAGAGACTGGATATCTGCTTTCTCAGGAAGGCATGGCTGCTGATCTGCTATGGTTACAGTCAGGGGTAGGCATGCAAGAGGCACCTGGTAAAGGTGAGAATGGAGGAGGGGCTGTCTGTGGTTTCAGAGTGAGAGCCTAAGGGACACAGGGGAAAGATGTCAAGCCAGGGACAGGGTCACCTGTCAGATGTAGACACAGGGAAAAGAAGGGAATGACTATAATTCTAAGACATGAAAAACAAAGGGTTCAGACCCTGGAATTCTGCACTAGTTGGGCAAGCTACTACAAAGGATACCTAGCAACTCAGGCAAATGGTATTTGTATTTAACAGAAAGCATAGACCTTGATACCTTATAAGTATATGCAATGCCGCATGCAAGTAACCAGGTTGCCCAGAATGCACATCCATATCTGCTAGAATGGCACCAAACCTTGCAGAGCCCAAGGATGTCGGGAAGACGCCAAGGCTGGGCCAGGGCTGGGAAGCTGGCTCCTGCTCAGAATCTGTCCTTCTACCCCATACTCATCCTACACAGGAATGTCCAGACCCCTTGAACTAGTCTTTCTGCCTCCCCTAGAAGTTGCCCACTGCTTTCAAGCAGCCAACACAGGACACACGATGGAGCTTAGGAACATAATGGGAGCCACCAGGGTCAATCAAGTCTATGTGACAAGACATGCATCATCTAAGAGGCAAATTCCAGGCCTCAGCTCTGTGGCTTGTGCTGGGACAACTGAAGCAGGCTGTAGATAAGAATATATCCCCAAACTGAGAAACTTTTCAGAACACACTAAAATTCCCAGACTGGGTTGGGCAGGTGCTGTCTTTTGTAAAATGTTTTAGAGGTCAATGTGCTGTGGGAGAATGCTCTTGTACACTGTAAAGATTTGCCACTCATATTGCTAATAAAATGCTGATTGGCCAGTAACCAGGCAGGAAGTATAGGCAGGGCAACCAGACTAGGAGAATTCTGGAAAAAGGAAAGATGGAGACACAGTTGCCGCCCAGACACAGAGGAAGCAAGATGAGAATGCCTTACTGAGAAAAGGTACCAAGCCATGTAGCTAAACAAAGATAAGAATGATGGGTTAATTTAATTTATAAGAGCTAGTCAATAATAAGCCTGAGCTAATCAACCAACCAGTTAATAACTAATATAAGCCTCTGTGTGTTTCTGTGGGACTGAATGGCTGCAGGATCAGGTGGGACAGAAACGTCTATCTACATCAATGTTTTCTACTCTCCTGGAACTTAATGCCTTCCTGGTTGTTCCTTTCAGACCCAGGAAAGCAGGAATAAGAAGAGGAGTGTAGCTTTGTGGGGCAGCAGATAAAGGAGACAGGTTTTGCAGAGCCCCCATGCAGGGCAGCCAGAGTGGTCATCTCAGGAAGCAAGTGTCACAATACCGACATCATTCCAGAAAAGTGGAAATGAAAGAGGAAAAAAAGTCAGTCTATGATGACATTGGGGATGCCTTGTTATTGTAGGACAATTTGAATACACAAAAATGTAGAACGGATGTATACTGAGTCCTGTCTAATCTCGTGAGATCTTTACTCTGACCTTATTTTCCCACCCTGGAAATCCTTCTGAAGCAAATCTCAGATGTCACGTCTCTTCCTCTGTTCTATGGTGACATTGATGCCGATCAAAAGCCGCACAGTAGACCAGCACAGCTCTCATTGCCTACACATTCTGCCACTTCTAAGACAGGACAAGAGTCTAAGCCCACGGCAGTTCCAGGAAAGTGCTTGCTACTGACAGAGAGGGACCAGAAGTTGGAGTCCCTGGTTCCATCCTCCAACTGGCAGAGCCTGGGGTCACGGCTTATTGAATGTGGGGAACTCACTTTCTATGCCTAGGAAAAGCAGAATAACGAGACATGCCTCGGGGCATGACAAACGGCACCCTATGAAAGCTGCAGGGATAGGGATGCAGTGTTAGGTCCTCTGATGGCTCTGCAGATGTTGGTCCAACCTCCAATGTCTAATAAAGATGCTGAAATCCTCTATATGAGTCTGCAATTCATCAGAACCAGGCTTTATTAAGGCAGCCCCAGTTGTTTCTGACATGATTGGACTTCCCAGCCTGTAGGCCTCCTTCCATTCACCTTCTTCCTGGAAACCCCCTCTTGATACAGCTAATTCTCCTATCCTACACGACCCTGCCAATCACACCTCAGCCTTCCCCTGGCTGCAGAGGCTGATTCGGGCATGGGCACCTGTGCTAAGCTAGGTGCTTCAAGGTCTTGTGGGGGCTATCAGGGTAAGCTTACTTCTCTCTTATTGAAGGTGACAAGACATGGCCTCTGAATCTAGAGCTACAGACGGCTGCCCACACCATCTAGAGGAGAGAGTTTGGGGCTGCTGGGAGCCATCCCATGAAGCACTCAGAAAACAGCCATGATAACAGAAAGCAGAAGACAAAACAACATCTAGATCTCATTTGGGTGCAAAATTCAGCTCTACCCGTAGCCAGACACTCCTGCACTCTCATGTACATCAGCCAAGAAATTCCTTCTTTCACCTACATCAACAGGCTTAATTGCCACAAGTTTCTGCTACATGCAGTGTGTGTGTGTGTGTGTGTGTGTGTGTGTGTGTGTGTGTGTGAACTGATTCGTGTCAATGTAGGGACTATAAAGTCTATTACTACACAGTTGGAATATACTAAATGAAGGTCACAATGACCCAGGGGGACAGTATGACAACATGAGGAAGTGAAAACCCATAGCAAAGGTCAGAAAACAGTATATTCTAGGCCTTTGACACTCAAATTAGGACTAGGAGGGACAGCAGAGAAATGCAGAATCATAGCCCTGCCGCAGACCTGCAAAATCTGAATAATTCTGGCAGGAACCCTGGTGACTGCATGCACGCTGAGCTCTGGGAAGCTCTGTCAGAATACTGTCTGTCCAGCATTCTGTCTGGGGGCTGTGAGCACAAAAAGACCTGAGTTTCTGCTTTTTCGTTTTGTTTTGTGCTTTCATGTGGATAGTGGAAAACCTAACAATGCAATATGTATATACCACATCTGGTACAAACCCAAAGTAGTCTCGGGGTTTTTTGGTTTGCTTTTTCTTTTGTTTTGTTGATTTGTGGGTTTTATTTGTTTTGTTGTTGGTATTATTAAGACAGGGTCTCATTGGGTAGCCCCGACTGACTTGGAACTCACAAGACAAGGCCAGCCTGGTCTTGAATTTAAAGAGTTTTATCTGCCTCTGCCTCCCCAGTGCTGGGGTTAAAGGCAAACACCACCACACACAACCAACAGTCTCACGTTTTCAGCATGGATCATCTAGTAACTACGATCTTGGGCAAATGGTAGAACTTCTATGAGACTGAATATCTTCATCGGTAAAACTGAGATTATAATACTTGTCTGGCATGACTGATGTCAAGATTAAAGTAAATAATGTCTGGAAGGGTGCTTAATACATTACTTGTCTCAGAGTAACAGGACTCAATTACAGGCATACATTATGATGTGCTCTTTTAATTACTGTGATTATCCGCCCTGCACACCTCAGAGGATAGTGACTGTGAGACTGAAAAGAAAATTGCTTAAAAATCAAAGAACTCAAGTTCAGTCCTGCACTAATCTGAGTGCTGAAGTTCAGGAGGTTAAGCAAGTTGGCTCGAAGCAGAAAGGTGTGGAGCCTTGGACGGTGCCTTCATTTTCCAGCCTGGCATAGGTCACATGTTTGCTGGTTCTTTGTTTCCATGTCTCTCCTCCCATCAGACTAAGCTCCTCACATGCTTACTTCCGCCATGCCATGGCACCAGCTCAGTTACCACCCAGAGTGGGCACTCAGGGAATATTTGCTGGAAGCAAGACTCAGACCACGTGATATCTTGAACAGCAAATCCACACCAGCCAGGATTGTCTCCCTCACTAGAGTGTTACTATGCCTTGGAATCTCAAGAAACTACTATTGCTCACCCTAATTCGAATCTTATGACATTTCATTGGGAGGCCCAAGTTCCACTGGGAACTCAGTGTAGAAATTTAATTCCAGCCCTCAGGGGAAAGCAGGAACTGGTTAGGTACAGAACAGGGTGGGGCTTTTCACCTGTCTCCTGCTTTTATTACAGAGAAAGAATCCAGGTTGGGCCTGAAGCAGAACTGTTGGGAAGGAACTCCAGAGGCAATAAGAAGAGCAGAGCAGAGAGGGGCCTAGGGTGAGGGGCTGACATATTTTCCATGTCTGCATATGTTGACTTGCTAGACTGTCCTTGCTAGAAGCAACCTTACCCTTTGTCATCTGGTGTCAACCCTCAAGATTAAGGGCAAATTATGGGTTGTGAGTAGTGAACAAATTGGACCCAAGTAAAGATGGAAATTAACTAGAAAAAAAATCTTATCAGGTGGAACAGTGGAAAGCATAAAATAAGAGAGTGGGTTTAAACACCAACATGGTAACAACTATAATAAACCCAAACAGACCAATTGTTCCAGTTAAGAGAACAGCAAGGCAAACCAGAAGACACAATATGAAAGAAAATCGCAGGCAGATGACTTGGAAAGAAATTTGCTACCAAGAAAACCAGAACCAGTAAACACATGGAAAAAAGCACTCAACCTAATGTCACCAAGAAAATAGAAAATAAAACTGTGATCAACCAGAACACTGTGCCCACCCCACACCAAATTTAAAAGTCAGACTAATTAGGGCGAGCAAGAATGTGGACCACTACAGTCTCTTGTTCTACAAGGAGAATGTCAGCCTGTGACAAAGCGCTTTGGGAAGAGCTCACTGTCACCCAGCAGAGCTGGGGTGAGCCTGCCTGGTCATCTAACAGTTCCAACCCTGTCCATGTGCATCTGGACCACGGGAACACACTTGACAAGTAGATTAGCACTGACGTTTTTGTCTCCAAGCAACCTGATGTCCATCGGCCATGAGAGAGATAAGCAAATGGCAGAGCCTCACAACATTTTATAGAATGATGGAAATAGATATGGAAGATAAATGCTACACAGTAAAAGCAAGACAATGGGATTCCCTCATATAATGTTTAAAAATGGAAAAAAACTAAACCCCACCACTCAGGGAGACCAGAGCAGGGGGTAGAGCTAAAGGAATGACACAGAAATAATTTTCTTCAGAGCCAGGGGAGTGGAGACGGAAGAAAGAAGCGTGAGGACAGCCCCAAGGACTTCTGGGTATTGTCCATAATTTATTTCTTAATGTTTTTGGTGCTTTTATGACGTGTATGAGATCTGATTGGAGATTAATAGTAAATTGCAACTAATTAACTCTATGTAGATTATACTATTCCTCAAGAAAAAAGGGGGGAGAAAAGGAGACTACAGAACAAACTAAAATGAAGCCAACACCCACTGAATGCATCCGAGTCTGAGAGTGGTCCAGTCAGACAAGTGTTTCCTCGAAGGACTTACACGGGCTTCAGATGCCTCTGGAGGATGAAAGAAAGAACAAGAGATGGGGAGTGCTGGAGGAAGACAGTGTTAACGGAGGTCTGAAGGCACCAAGAAGTTGTATTTAAGGGTGGACTTATCCTCATCCAAACACAGCTCCCCTCCTTCCTTCCTCCTTCCAGACTCCAGAATCCCCCTAGCTCCCGATTAGTCTTAAGCATGCCTTTCCTCCTGTACTTACCTAAAAGAAGTTTTCTTTTTTATATGACTGTCATGTCCGTCTCTAAGTGGTATCCTCAAGATCAGTGACTAATCTTTTTATTGTTTCCTAAGGTTTCCTTCCCAACACTACTTAGATAAAGACCTGGCGAGCAAGAGGGCTCAGCTGATGCTTGCTGAATGGCCGACTGAACGAAAGAATGCTATACCTTCAGCTGCAGCTCCTTGTATCTCTTGGACATCCGAATGAGTAACTTCTCACCATTGATCATAGCAGACTTTTCTTGGTAGTACTGGACCATAGCCTGGGCAGCTTCTGTGTAAGCCATCTCTAAAAAAGCCTGGTGTGGAGAGTAAGAGAGTGGGCTTGACTTTAATGACCTTAAACACAAATCAGTACCAGGTAGGAGTCCATGCTGATAATGCTAAGGACACGTGACGTAATCAATGGAAACAAGCTGGAGTTGCAGGTCCTTCTAGAGTGGACTTGGGGAGCTGACCGGAAAACCCGATGTTCTGGAAATGTCCTGTATCTGGGCCTAGCGGCTAATTATATGGGTTACATATGTAAAAAGAATGAGGGAGTTGAACGATGAAGACAAGCACATTTTATGCACTTAGGAGGATCTGTTTTACGGCTCAACAAAGAGGAAAAATCAGCACAGGAAAGAACTCTCTTTGATCTCGTGCATTCAAAGAGAACTTTTTATTAACTTCACCAAAAGAGCTCATTACAGGATGGCTCCTATCCTGGTTTCCAAGGTTACCAAACACTATTCTTAATTATGATTGTGCATCCTGAGTTACATCATTCTATGGAAGGCCTCCTGGGATGGGAGGTCCCATTAACTCATAATTCCCACGTGGGCTCTCTTGTGCACGTGGCCTTGGGCTGCCATTTGGTGGTGGCAACATCAGGAGACAGAAGCAGAAGCCCAGGGGGCTACGTGAGCTCCCATTTGTCACATTAAAAGTAAATACATTTGAAAACTCCAAGGCTTACGAGCCCCTAGATTCAAAGGATGGCCAGGCTGCTGCGGCTTGGAAGAAAGAAGCCCAGAGCACATCTACACGGCGTCTCCCCTCTTTATTTAGCTGTTTGAACATTGACACGGTGTCTCCCATCTTTATTTATAGCTGTTTGAACATTGACATGGTGTCTCCCATCTTTATTTAGCTGTTTGAACATTGACACGGCATCTCCCATCTTTATTTAGCTGTTTGAACATTGACATGGCATCTCCCCCTCTTCATTTTTAACTGCTCCGGTAATCACGGAGGATGGGCTTCTCTATTCACCCCGTGTCTACAGTTTCTAGTAAACCATGTTAATGGACTCGCCCATTTACCCAGTAGCTGTTGGCACAAATTGGTGGCTGTTAGAGTTTTATGTTTGGTTTGTAATGGTGTGAGCTAATGCTGGTGCCTCTATGTAGAGGTTTACAATAGAGCAAAGACACTCTAATCCATCAGTTTATGCTTAGGGGCCAATAGCTGTCCTCTGTAGGGAGCAACTCTTACCAAAGTGACCTTCCTCCAGCCTACTCTGCCTGTGATGAGGGAGTTCTTGTTGTGAGCCCCCAATCCTCCCCCTTCACATTGCCTCATCCTCCTCTTTCTCTACTGGTTAATTTCAAGTACATGGCTCTCTTTCTAAACAAGTTTTGTGAAATATGTGTGACAAAGAAGGCAGAACTCTTTAGGGTTTTATTTCAAATGACGCCACCCACTTTCTAAGGTCTCTTGCTTGATCTAAATGTTGAGGACTTCTAGCTGTCAATTCTCAAATGGGGAAAATACCTGATTAATCTAGGTAGCCGTGTTGGGCCTTAATGTTAAATTTACCCAACTCTGTAAGTTCACCCAACATAGAACTCCTGAGATGAACGCACAATGAATATCCCATCTCCAGGCTGAGGAATGGAGACCACTGAAGGAAGGTCTGCTGCGGCTTCCAGCTCTAGAGTTCATCCCCACACTGAGTAAAGACTCCTCCCCCTATTCTTGCAAATGGAGAGGTGGCTCAGTGTTTAAGAGAGCTTGCTGCATAACCATAAAGGGCTAGTTTGGATCCCAGCAGCCATGTAACAGCTAAGTGTAACCCCAATGCTGTAGATAGGTAGAGACCAAGAGGATTGTAAGAGCTCGCTGGCTGCTTGCCTAGCTCCAGGTTCAGTGAGACATTCTGTTTAAAAAATATATATGGCTGAGAGTTATAGCGCAGGAAACCCAACATCTTCCCCTGGTGTTCTGATAGAGGCCTCCTGAGTTCAGCTCCCCTATGCTCTCCTGCTAGGTGACCTCACATGTGGGCGCCAACAATAATTCAAAGTATCTCCTCCCTGGCAGTTCTTGTCTGGGTCCACATCCTGGCAATCAGAAGTGACCTGCTTAGAAACTGGAACTGTAGCATTTGCTCCGGAGATGCACAACATAGCAACGATCGGGGGTCTGTCAGCTCTTATTTGGAAGCCAATTAGCTTTTCTATATTAAGAAGCACCCCATACTAAAGTGACACCCTCCCAGACACTTCACAGAGGCTAACATCTGGCACAAGCAGGCATTATTGGACCGGAGGAGATGAAACAGCGGTGCCGGCGTAACCCTCTGTGCCCTGTCGAAGGAGCCAGCTGCGCTTCATCTCTTTCTGTTTAGAAGATGTCTACAGGCTCCTTTCGCCACCCTGTGGCATGTCATGCGTCCCGCAGCCTGCACGCGTGGGGGCCTACCTGATTCGTCGACTTCATGAGGATGTAATTAGTGACTTTGCCAAAGGGCAGTCCCAGGTTAATGACGTCATTCTCCGTGCAGCTGCCCTCCGGGAGATTGCAGATGTGCACCACTCGTCCAGCGCCGGTCCTCTGTGCAAACTGGGGACAGAGGGCAGGGCTGAGTCTTCCAAAGGACATCTCTTTACCCCTGTCCAAACATTCCGGACGTCCATCTTCCCCCAGATAATGCCAAAAGGTCATTCATAAAGGCCAACGCAGGGAAGAAACCCGTTCACTGATAAACACAAAATGCCAGCTTTCTGCCTTCTAGCTACACAAGGGCTCCTGTGTCCAGAGAATAACAATATACAAGGCTAGAGACCAGCTAAGGAAAAACATCCATACAGTGTTAGTGGGAGTTGTATTGTGACACTCTTTGAAGATACGTTTTCTCAATATTAAATAAAAATTAAAACATAAAGAGGCCATGATCCCAAGAGCCCACTTTTGGAAGAGTGCCTGATTAAAAATTAATTATTAATGAACTAATTAATTAATCAATTTAAAGGTACATGTGTGCAAGGTATTTGCTGAATACTTTATGGAGTAACAGAATATTTTGGGAACAATCTGCATGTCCAACAATTGGGGAATGCCTAAGTAAATGATGGTTCAAGGGTCTAAGGGAAAACTTCATAGGCATTAAAAAGAAGCCGATGTGCTGATAATAGAAACTTTTAAGACAAACTGTCGGGTGAAAAACAGGCTGCAAGTCAGAATGCATATGATAATATTGTTTTGGGAAGGCAAAATTACATGGAAATGGGAGAAAAGAAGTACTGTAAAATAAAGATTTGGGGTAAAATAAAATAAAGGGTAATTGCTGGAGGTGAGTGGCAGGAACCTAAGAGTTAATTAGCTCCCTTCTACAGTTTTGAATGTTTGAATTTTGTGGCTTGTCTGCAGTGAAATTTTGAAAGGGTTATCAGCAAACACAGAGAAAGGCGTGGGCGAGTATCAACCTGCCAAGGCCGGTTACCCTCAGAGAAGCAGAGCAGGACAGGGAGCAAGGATGGACACGCTCAACCTGTTTGAGACAGCCCTTATATTGTTCAGTTTACAATTTTAAAAGTTCCATTAGATGAAAAAGTTGACAGGAAGGTTCTTGGAAACAGAATATGGGTACACAGATATTTATGGCACCAATGTGTGGTTTATGGCAGCAGGTTTTCCAAAACGTTTTCAGCCTTGGGGATCCTTTCTTCAAACAAAAACCTGCTCAGCAGCCCGATACTCTCAGCAAATATAAAAGGGGCTGTTCTGACCAAACTTTGGGGTTCTAAACCCGCCTCCCTCCCCACCAGGTAGAAGTGAACCAGATCTAAGGAACACAGCAGTCAAGCCAGGATCCGTGTCTAATTCAAGCTACTTGAAGACAAGTATGGATTAGCCTTGGTCCAAGATTAGTCAGTCAGCCCTAACATCCAGGAGCACAGGAATCAGGAAGCAGAGACCAACCCACCATGGGTGAGAAGGGTGTAGTCTTCAAAACCCAGCAAACAGCAGTGCCCCAGCCTACAGCACAATCATCCTCCCCACCGTAGGGTGAATTCAATAGCTAATTGCGGTCTGACTCCGCCAGAAAGGGAGTAATGCAGCCTTCATCCCTAACAAGGGCTGGTGCTTAGGGGAAGCCTGCCATGAAAAGCCCTCATTTGTCTCATCTGGGCTGAGCACAATTAGATTCAATTATCATTTTCTTTTATGGTTCCATCTTGAATAAGAGAAGCTTCGGGTGCCCCTCCAGACTCCACCCTCCAATGGTGTCCCTACATCAAGCAGGTTCCCAAAGGGGAACATTTCCCCTCAGGAGGAGCACCCACTTCCCTCAGGAGGAGCACCTCCCTGCATGGGGAGTGTCTGAGCCTGGGCAGCAAAGTCTGAGCTCTGTAATGAGGACGAGTGGAGGGCTATGACAAGCCAGGGCTGTGACCTCCCACTGGGGTAAACTGAGGCAGATCCAACAGAACTCCCAAGCAAAGCAGCTAGTTCTCTGACTTCACACCCCAAAGGTTAAACCTAGGCACTCTGCCTGGTGGGCTCTCGCTCTACACGTTTCTGCCTCACGTGACCTTGCTGTGGCTAGCCTGAGCGAGGCCTGCTTAGATAACACAGCAGCCAGACATGCAGGGTAACTCTGGGCAATCGCTCTCCCAGCCTGCCAGTTGCCTAATGACCAGGGACGGAAAGCAGCATCCTTCCCATTATGTCCTCACTCCGGTCTGAAAGGACAATCTAAGAGGCCTTTATCTGAGCCCAGTAGAATACACAGAACTCATCCCAGAGAACAAACCCCCAAGCTGCCAGTCACCAAAGACCTGTTTATTCTACAGACTTCCATCAAAGGCACTGAGGTAAATTCTTCTCAGTTCTCAATCCTTGACCCCTCCCCCACACTCCAGTCAGAAATAGTAATGGACTTTTCATTGATTCTTTAGATGCTATGAAAGATTAGTATTATTCTAGTTAATTATCTCAGTTTGGAGCCTCCCAACCAGATACCAAGATACTGGTTTTCTCAGTAATAGACCTCCAATGACAAACTCCTTACTTGATCAATTTCTAAGTGAGCCATGAGATGAAAATCATGGTTTGTTCAGGGCTGTCTGGTTTCAGATGTGATAAACTCTATGCTGTTAGAAAGACAGATTATTTATATGGATTAAATTATTTTGCTGGTATTTTATTTAGAAAACTTCAGCCTAATTCTTTGCTACCTCTTTTGTAGATTTTAAATGCAATTTAGACTCATGCCATGCTTGATTCATAAAAAGGTGAAGTGATCAGTATTGTTGCTCTATTCCTGAAACGACTTATATAGACTTATCTGTTGTTTGTCCTATTCCCTATGGAAGATCTCAATGAGGAGAGAGCGTGGCCGGGGGGAAGAGGGAGGCAGAGGGAAGCAGGGAAGTCCCTGGGTGGTACCTCCAGAATAAAGTGTGATCCCTGAGGACTCTGACAATCACAAGAGCTTTCGGTCAAGCAGCAGGATGCTCTGTGGCCATTCCCAGCTTGGGTCCGCTAATTAGCCCTAAATGGCCTTTGGAGTTAATGATACTGTGCCTTTCCCTTATCTGTAAGGAACACCTTCCAAGACTCTTAGTGAATTCCAAAAATACAAACAATTCCAAATCGTGTATACACTAGTTTCTCCTACACACGCATATCTATTATAAACTGGGCATAATAAAAGATTATTAATAACCACTTATAAACTAGAACAATCATAACAACATACCATAATAAAAAGTTACTTAAAACCTACAACTTATGAATTGTTTCTGGAATCTTCCATTTAATTTTCTCAGACCTCAGTTGACCTTGGGTGGCAGAAACTGCACAATGTTAATCCAAGCATAAGGGGGACTCCTGTATTGTGGTGATGGGTGCTCAACAGCACCGTGGATGTCCTGACAGCCGAGAATGGCATCGTGCTCACTCTGTTCAGACGGTGTCGGGTTAGAGAGGGCTTAAGAATGTCCACACTTCAGGTTCTTAGGCAACACTGTAATCTAACTTAGCATGTAAAATAACTGAACACCTAACTTAGGAGCAACAGCTGGGTCTCAGTGAATACGAGGCAGCCCTGGTTCAAATAAGGCCAATGTCATCAACCTAGCCAAATGCCTTTGGGTCTCACTTCCTTCCCTGTCCAGAATTGCTGCTTGCTATACTGTGGGATGCTGCTCTCTGCTTATTCTGGTACTAGGGGATGCATGGATCATTCTTTGGTCAGTTGGGCCTGGTGAGACTTAACTCATCCAAGCTTTTCTTTTAATGTTGTTTAGAATGACTGGGAAAAAATCTGACTGATGTTTCTGTGTCTTTGATTAGTAAAAAAGGATGACTAGGTAACTCATTAACTTTGATGGCTAAAAGTATTTCCAAACCAAAATAATAACAATCATTATCATCATAATAATAATTTAAAATCTGGAGGCTTCCTGACAAATGATAATCTGAATGTAGGAGACAGAGGACCTGGGTTCAAGTCCCAACCCAGCTACTGATGAGGCATGTAACCGGCTCATTTCCCTTACAGTCACTAGGTTCCCAATACCTGGAACAAGGAAGGTGGCTTTGTGTCTAAAGTCCTTTCTAAATGTGAAATAACTCTGCCTTGTATCTTTAAGCTTGAAAATTCCAGTCCTCCTGGAAGCTTTGCCAAACAAAGCCCTAAAGTGCAGGACTTTTCCATGACAGAACAAACAGGAAACCCGGCTCTTTCTACCCGGGTATGGCCCGCTGTTCAGCCACGCGTGTCCACAGGTGGATTCACTTTTCAGCGTGGTGCTGGTGATTTTAGCTTTATGGCATTGCCGATACACCCTCGGGGCCAGCACCATGTGATGTAGGAGGGTCATCTGTCTATGTGTTACTTTCATTGGTTAATAAAGAAACTGCC
>LOEQ01002247.1:3642-18159 GCA_001685075.1 Bramus lutescens | reverse complement strand
GGAAGGAAGGAAGGAAGGAAGGAAGGAAGGAAGGAAGGAAGGAAGGGAGGGGGTGGATGACATTTATATGCTTACAGTGTTCTTGGAGTGTCTATTTCAAGGTTTTACTGCTCTGTTTGAAGAGAGTCCCCAGAACACGAGGCACACCCACACTCAAATCCTAACACAAACACATTTCAGAGCCAGATGAAGACGGCTCTGTTACTCTTTCTCATTTGTGTAAAGAACCAAGCTTGGGAGGTGGGGGTGGGGAGGGGGGGAAGAAGCAGTGAGTCTTGGAGCTTCTTGCTTTTTCCCAGAAGACTTCCTCACTCTTGGGTCTATGTGGTAACTGCCAGAAACAAAATAAGGAAGAAGATAATGGCTGTGGCTTATCGAACCTGGCAGTTGGGAGATGTGGGCAGATTATACTTTATGTAGATAAAGTATCTTGAAGAGTTCAAAAGGGAGAGTCTAAGTGCACAGCTACTAAATGGAGTTTGCTGTTGAACAGCTGTGTATAGTCACTCACCACCCCGCCACAGCATAGGCATTTCAACACACTCCTCTCTAAGTCTAGATTTTGAAACCAAACAGGCTGGAGAACAGCTCAGCAGTTAGGACCACTGGCTGCTCTTACAGAGGACCAAGGTTCAATTCCCAGAAACCACATGGCATCTCATAACTCTCAGTAACTCCAGCTCCAGGGGGTTCTGCACATGTGGTACACAGACATACATGCAGGCAAAACACCCATAGACATAAAAATAAGTAAATTTTTTCTTATTTTTAAGAGAAATTGGATAGATAATTGAATCATGGTTCTGCAAAGACATTCACATTCTAATCTGCAGAGCCCATGAGAGTCACCTTACATAGTAACAAGGACTTTACACGGTGATTAAATTAAGGACCTTGAGCTGAGCTGAGAGAAGATTGCCTGGATGTTACCGAGGCCAGCTCGGTATGATCACAAGTGTGATGAGGGCAGGAGTCAAAGAGAGAAGATGAAAACAGGGACCAGAGAAAGAGAAAACGATGCACTGGTGTTTTTTGGAAGTGGAGGACGAGACTGTGAGCCAAACAGCATAGGCAGCCTTGAGAAATTAANNAAAAAAAAAAGAGGGGATGGGAAGATTCCTGAAGAGCCTGGGCAGATGGCAGCCCTGCGGACACTTTGACTTTAGATCTACTGAGGCTCATCTCAGAATCTGACTTCCAGAAATGTAATAAAATTATATTACCTTGCACCATCAAACGTGTGGTACTTTATTGCCGCGGCAGCAGGAAATGAATACGGTTTCCCCAACACCCAGACACTAAGGGTGACTCTGCTTAGAGAAGCTGGGGTGGGCCTGGGCACTGCCTGGATGTTATGGGGATGGACAGATCCTGCTAGGAGCCTGGGTAGCACAGAGGATCTGAGGGGATGATCCAAGATGTTGGGAAGCTAAGGCCACAAAAGAACTCCCCAGAGGTGCTGTAGGGATTGAGCAGAGTCACTGAACCGGGGGTAGACATTAGATTGAACGGCTGTTTTTTAGAAGTACCTTGACCTTGAAGAATCCTTGTGCAAAACAGTGATTGTTTTCCAAGATTTGTAGAATTGTTTTACTGAAGGGACTTGGCGGCGCCGTCCCATGACTTTGGTCACAAGACATTCCAGGCACACCGGAAGCTCTTGTATTATTGTGTATTGCAAACGCTACATAATAAAAGACCAAAGTCATGAGGGCCTGTGATGCTGTCCTTCAGTAAGACGTGAGAATTAGATTAGGGACCTTGGTATGAGGAAATAGTTTGGGTAACAATAAGTATGTCTTTGTATGACTGTTGGGGGTTCAGTCCATTAGAGAGGTTGGACCTTCCTGCTTCCACATAGGCCTTAAAATTTCATATTGGAGTGCCCCCCTTCTTTTACCAACCCAGCTACATGGTGCACCCCGACACATAGAACTCTTAGAAGCCAGCTCACTTTATTCGCAAGGACAGCAGCAGCAAACAGGGAAAGCTTAGGTAGGATTGCAGGATGCTAGGCCTCTTTCAATCCCTTATCACCACACACAGAAGTTAACTTGTCCCATATCACACAGGTGGCCCCTGGTAAAACCTCAGTGAGAACCAGGATCATCCAACTTCCACTGCCTGGGAGAATCGCCTTAGCTTGGAAAAGCCTAACTAAGCCCCAGGACTGTCTATCCTCCTCTCCCTTGAATGACTGATTGTGATTACCCACCCTGATGCACGAGTCACCCATCGCTCACCCCGCGTCGCTCACCCCGTCGCTCAGAGGGGCACAGAGTACCTTCCACATGCAATGCATGCAAGTCATCCCCTAAGACCTGGGAAAACACACCATGATGGCACGTCCTTCCTTCCTTCGAGATAGGGTCTCTCTACATAGTTCAGGCTATCCTAGAGCTCACGGTGTAGACCAGACTAGCCTTGAACTCACGGAAATCTGCCTGCCTCTGCCCCACGCCCCGAAGGCTGGGATTAAAGGTATGTGCCACCACACCTGGCTAGCTGGTCTTCTCCTGCGCCCCTGCGCCCCTGCCCCCAGTCTCTAGAGGCAATGGCCAAGGATGCCCTGTCTAGAGAATGGGTGGCACAGGATTTGATGCACATTTTCTTGTCTACACCATGTGTGGCTGTTCTGTTTGCAGCCATCCCCAGCAGATGCAGAATCCAGGCAATACACAGCATAGGGGTTCACGTATGCCTCATCCAGAGTGACAGTGCCCATTAGATGCCCTTCCTGAGTCTGGTCCCCACTCACAGAAGAAGCAGCTGACCGTACAGGCCCTAGTTTATCAAGAGACTTGGGAGGGCTTCACGGCCCCAGCCCAAGGTTTTATCTCTGAGCCACTAACTGTTACAACAAATTCACAGTGTATAATTAGATTTAAAACCTAGTAGTCTGCTTAGAAAAAAAATTAATTAAAGCATCATTTCCCTGAAGAGTTTCAAACTAAAATATTACATAAAGGCAAACTAGCTAACCTCATGATGCTGGATGGTTAAAGCAAACTAGCTAACCTCATGATACTGGAAGGGTAAGGTAACTAGCTAACCTCATGATGCTGGGAGGTTACGAGATATGGAGGAAAACCTGCCTGTGGAGGTTTCTCATCCTGCCGCATGGGCAGTCTTCTGTCCCACCAGGGGAGTATGACCGTTGTCCCAGCTGATTGTCCAAGCAAGATGCAATGATATAGCACCCTTTGGCCAGTAGAAATGGGTTGCATGCTGGTGCAGGGGAACACGCCCATAATCCTAGCACCAAGAAGGCATTTGAGGCTAGCCTGATCTACATAGCCTTTCTATGTTAACCAGGGCTACAAACAGAGACCCTGTCTCAAAACACGAATATAATATATATGAGAGAGAGAAAGGGAGAGGGGGAGGGAGGGAGGGAGGGATTGGGATGCTGGAAATCTCCATCCTGGTATAAAAGGAGAATGTCAGTGACACACAGGACCCTGCTCTGAAACAAGACCAGATGTGCCCTCGGAATTTTCTTTCTTCAGCCCATGTGGTTCTGACATCTCCTGTGAGCTGGCAAAGCTTCCAGGTGAGGAGACATATAATAAGTGAAGAAAGAGCAGACTTCCTGAGATGGCAGCGAAGGACATGATGTGCTCTGACTGAGGAAGCTCAGGGCAGGACAGGTTCACACTGCACTTTTCAAGTCATTTAACCGGCGAAAGAAAAGACCAGCCCAAGAGTTTCCCCCTCGAGTCTGAGCAAAGGCTTAACAAGGTCTGAATTTGTTCACCCAGGGACAGCTGTGGAGAAACATCAACAGGTAGGGGAGGACCAACTGTGAGCAGGGACCCAGGCTTTCATCTGCCTGCTAGGGGATGCGAGATTAGGGAACGTAGCTGAACATTTTGAGCCTTAGGATTTGATCTGTGACAGAAGTCGCAGTGTCCAGGCAGCGTGTCTCAGGATAGGTGATCTCAGCATCATGTTGCCCTGGTAACAGAACTGCAAGGACACCCATTGATACTCTCTTGATGATGACAGGACGGAGATTTGTGGCCATGCCCAGTTGCCAACCTAGCTGTTGTTAAGCCATCACTTAAGGAAAGGCTGACAGAAAACAAAGACAGCCTTGAGGGCAGCGACTTTGAAACGGGGCGAAGGCAGCAAGGGAAGATTCCAGGGAGCCCCTTGAGCCCACTATACCTGGCTCTACTCTGGACTCTCTCAGTGCAGTTCCTTAGTTTGTTTAATAGAAACAGTGTTGTGTCTGGAGAGATGGCTCAGCAGTTCAGAGCGTCTGCCACTTTTGCAAAGGACTGCATTTCAGTTCCCAGCACTCAAGTCAGACAGCTCTAAACTACCTGTAACTCTAGCACCAGGGGATTCCACACCCTCTTCTGCTCTGTGTGTGCAAACACACACACACTCTCTCTCTCTCTCTCTCTCTCTCTCTCTCTCTCTCTGAGCAAACTGGACTTGGCAGCATGCCCCCATAATCCCAGAACTCGGCTAACTAAGGCAAGTGAATCATGGGAATTCAGAGCCAGCTTTGGGCTACACCGTGAGGCCCTCTCCCTCCTTAGCAACAATGCTTAAAGAAGACCACCTGTTCAAATGATATGCGTTTAACTGACTTCCGCTCCTCCCAAGGCCCACACTGACTCGGGGCTCTCTGGCTCCCACCAGTGTCTCCTGAGGAATGAATGGAAACAAGGATTAAGGGAGAGAGCCAGCATATCACTGCAGGGAAACCTGGGCAATGACTTTGGTATGAGTGCCTGCCAACCAGAGACTTCTGGGGGCTTCTGAAAACAGAATGTTCCTCCAAGCACAACCCAGACGCAGTACCGCCTGCTACTGGATAATGTTCTTGTACCCTGTAAAGATTTGTCACCCATACTTTTTTTTAATAAAATGCTGGTTGGCCAGTAGCCAGGCAGGAAGTATAGGTGGGGCAATCAGTCTAGGAGAATTCTGGGAAGAGAAAAGGCAGTTGCTACCCAGACACAAAGGAAGGAAGATGAAAATGTTGCACTGAGAAGAGGTACCAAACCACGTGGCTAAACATAGATAAGAATTATGGGTTAATTTAAGTTGTAAGAGCTAGTTAATAATAAGCCTGAGCTAACAGACCAAACAGTTTATAAGTAATATAAACTTCTGTGTCTTGTTGGTACTGAATGGTTGCAGGACCGGGCAGGACAGAAACTTCCATCTACACCCACCTACTGGAAATGGGATTTGGGAGGAGAAGCCCCCACAAGGTGGAGCATGGTCTGGGGTACTCATTTACAGGGTTGGGAATACAGCTCTGGCCACACTGATGTTCCCATGAGCAGCAGAAACAGTTCTGTGGCTATCAACTGTGACCCCTTCAACACATGACATGTCATTTTAGTAGCACTGTGAGCTGACTTTGTGTGAAGCACTGGCTGTCACTTCCTAAGGTTTAGATAGGGAGTGTCCCTAGGGAACTCAGGTGTTGGTTTGGTCCCTGCTGGTGACATTGTTGGGGGGGTTAATTGGAACATGAGCATGCCAACCTCATCAACTGATTAATTGATCCATTGACTCAGCTCACAGCTAAGAGGGTTGTTGGAAGGTGAGGGTCACCAGAAACATGTCTTTCAATGGTTTATTCTGCCGCAGTTCATTCTAACCTGACTCTGCCCCCAGCCACCATCAAGGACCAGCTGTCCCAGCATGACTTCACTACCATCATACTTTGCTTCACCGCAGGCCCAGAAAGAACAGTGTGAGCCAGCAGCACAGCCAGGGGCTGCTAGAGCTGAAATGGATCTCTCCTCCCTTAAACCGCTTCTCAGGCTTGAGGGCTGGCTCAACAGATAAAGGCACTGACCTCCAAACCTGACTCTCTGAGTTCTATCCCTGGGACCCATGTGAAAGGAGGAGAAAACAGATTCCCACAAATAGTCCTCTGACCGTCACATGTGTACCATGGCATATGCACCCCTTTCAATAAAAATTGGTTTTCTTGAACATTTTTGTTATAGCCACAAAAATGTCTGAGTAACATATTCTTCTAAGAGGAAGAGATCTTCATTGAAGAGGTAATAGTTTTTTGGTCAGGGATCAAGCTTTATGGGTCCTAGTCTCAACTTGTCTCTCAGCAGCTATGTAGCAATGAGAAAGGAAAAGGCTCGCCTCCCTGTACCTCCGTGCCCCTGTCTATGTAGCTGGAGGCAGGTCTAGCCATTAGCCCTAGGTGGCTTGGTGCTGACTGTGGAGAACAAGATTACCTTCAAATTTGCAGTGATGTTCCTGCCTCAGCCTCCCAAACAGTACACCCATTTTTTTTAAGTTACGCATTTCTAATTGAAAGACCATAAAGGTAAAGCGTTCTTTGAGTGTTCTGGAAACTGCCAGGTCCCATGTTGCTGTAGCATGCTGCAGAACGTTCGTGGAGAGGACATTTCCCAGGTGAATGGGAACAAATTCCTTTTAGAAAATAGTCTTCTGCATGGGAAGTATCACATCTTTGAACGCTCTCAATGGCACTAGGGGTTGGGGTAAAATGAGTTAACTCATTGATTCGGCCATACCAATGAAGTGTCAATCACGCCTATGTAAATGCCTCACAGTGGGAAGGAGGGGCTTTTCTCAGAGGCAAATATAGGTTTGGCAGCTGGTACCATACTGTGTATGAGTTCCAATTTTACCTCTTACAAGCTAGTGTCTCTGGAACAATACTCAGCTTCTCTAAGGCCTGGGGTCCTCATCATTAAAAGGAAGACAGATGTAGCCAAGTTGCTGGCTTGCTCTGAGAGTAGATGGGTGCATAAAGAGTTTAGCGTGGTTCCTACCACACAGCAAGTGACCACTATTATTATTTCTGCCATTGTATTATCACTGCCAATAGCATCCTTATCGTCAGTCGCCCTCAGTACAGGCAACATGGGAGCTCTGCCATCAAAGATAAATCTTCCTTACAGACAAGAAGGAAGCTAAGAATGTAGAGATGTAAATGTGAAGAGAAGAAGAACGGAAGACAAGGGGTGGACAGCTGCTGGGAAGGGCAGGGCAGGGGCCGGGTGGGGCCCAGNCTGCTGAGATGGTGGTGACAGTGGTAGGGTGAACCAAGCCAGGCAATGTTAGATTTGCAGGGCTGTTGAACAACAAGGGCTTGACTGAAGGTTCAAGCTGTGACCGTAACAGCTCAGTCCCAGGCTCTTGCCTGGTGATGCCCAGCCACCCAGCAGCAGAAGCCAAAAGTATGTCGGTGCCCAACCAACACAACCAACTTTGTTCACAACAAGCAGGATGGCTTCCAAGAGAACAGTTCAGAGATTTAAACTCTGAGTTAAACCCAGTTCACTTTCCAGACTGTGTAATGAATATGCTCTTTCTTTGTTTGTGCTAAGATACAAAATATGATCCAGGTGAGTGGAGTGATGGCCAAGCAGGAGGATTCTGTCCACAGTGGGGTTCCTGATAGAAGAGCCCAATCCAATTATTTGCAACAAGGGGCTCAGGCCTTTGCTGTCTCCTGGAAACTAAATATCCCCTAGATCTTCAATTTTCAGCTCAATAGTTCCATTTGAGCACACATATCCAAAATATAGATGGGTACAGGGAAACTCAACAATGCCTCCCAGGTGAGAATGCCATAGCATCCCCCATTTCCTACAACACTGTAATTCACAATCAACCAATTATATGTTTTAAGGAGAACCAGACAAGAGCCCAAGGGTTCCAAATATAAAGAAAGGCAAGAAGGTGGAAAAGCTAAGTGTGCCCAATTGGACTGGTACCCATTGTCTGCACTGCTGTAACAATTAAAATAACTGCATGTTAATTATAGGGGGGATTTACTACTGTAATGCTCTCAGAAACTGGATCACACCATGCGGCACATGGGGAGGCACCTAAATACCGGTTATAAAGATGCCAGTAATGGTGATCCTGGGGCTGTGCAGGATGCAAGTTCAAATCCTAGCTAAATACCATAGACTTGAAGAGCGAGAAGAAGCCTTGGAGACCATCATCACAACCCACTCATCCAACAGAGGGATGAGAGCTAAAGCTAGAGAAGTTGGTGAAACACACGAGTCAACCCCAGTCATCTGCCTGGATAGAGCAGAGCCATGGCTGGAACCCACAGCCCCAGCAGCACTCGACAGGGGAGTCTTCTCCTCAGAGACACGGCTGGTGCTCATTTTCTTCACAAACAGTGCTTCTGCTGGATCATCACTGGCTAGGCCTCTGTGACTAATTTCAAGCTTACTGGGTCAATGCCGCTAACCCGTGTTTGGGCCTTTGCCACCACATTACCATAGGGTGAGTCACATCACTGTGACAGCTCTCAAGATGATTCATAGCATCAACAATAATCCTCCTGCTCTTTGGTTCTGTGCTTTTCACTTGTAGGTTAATAACACACACACACATACATACACACACACTAGTGGTCCCATCTCCAGAACCACATGGGTAGTAAGGTCAAATGTGACCATTTCCTGTTTACATTAAGAAGACTCCAGGTCAGGCATGGTGGTAAGCACTTGTCATCCCAGGAGGCTGAGGGAGGAGGATTGAGAGTTTGAACATAGTTGGGGCTATATAGTGAGACTTTATCTCAAAAACAAACAAAAAGAACAAGACCAGAAAGGATACAGTGAGCCACTGAAGGTTATGCATAGACTAACGGAATTAACTAAAGGTCTTTTAACTATAGGACCAATATTTTTTCTCTCTACATAGTCACTAAAGGGAGTTTCTAAAACTATATTTTTGGCCCTATTTCCCTACATGACTTTGATATCCAATATCCAGTCTTTTGGTTCCCTGTGCTCTGTACCACTCTTATCAGACAGCATGCAATTCTCACAAAAGGGACCTAGTGGTTTTTATGGCTGTTAGGGGTGGGGAGTGCCTTTCCTGCCAGAGCAATTAGGACTCAGCATGTACACAAGAGAAATGATAATGCCACACATGCAGAAAATAGCATACTCTCCCAGCGCCACAGAGGACAGACCTTAAGGGTGCCTAAGCTTTTGGCATGGTGACATGGTAAACATGGAACTCTCATCTCCCCGTGTGCCGGGTTCATTCATAGCTATCCTGGGACTGCATGTGGTCGGCAAGGGCTCGATTGGACATGCCTGGAAGTATGTGAGAACCAGGCCAACATCACCACTGAGAAAAACACACTAGTCTTTTTCTTTCATACCCTATTGTTTTCTTTTTAAGATCTTTTTGTTTTGCAGTGTTGTGGACATGTGTGAGGTGTGTGTCTGCCAGTAAGCTGCATCCACAGCTACTCAATTTCCTTTCTTTAAAATGTAGTTTATTTTATAGAATTATGAATCAGGAGTGGTGGCACATGCCTTTAATCCCAGCACTCAGAAGGCAAAGGCAGGTGAATCTCTGTGAGTTTGAAGTCAACCTGGTCTGTGTAGTAAATTCCAGGTCAGCAAGAGCGACATAGTGAGACCCTATCTTTAAAAAATCAGTAAATAAAGAATTATTATTATTATTATTATTATTTGAAACAAGGTCTCTCAATGTAGTCCTGGCTGTCCTAGAACTTACTATGTAGACCAGGCTGGCCTCAAACTCACTGAGATCCACCTGTCTCTGCCTCCAGAGTGCTGGGATTAAAGGCATGTGTCACCATGCCTGGCCTATGACTTAAAATTATTAAAGAAAGGAATTTATTTAATATGCATGTTTGCTGTGAATTTCAGAAATATAAAATAGCAAGAGTCTAACAAAATCATTGTCCATCCCCCCATGAACAAATGATGGCATTATAGTCATTTTTTACTCAAATAAACCTTTTTTATATAAAAGATACATTGGTAAACACAGCGAAGCTAGGCAGCACATGCCTGTTTTCTCAACACATCAGAGGCTGAGGCTGAAGGAGGTAGAGCTTGAGGCCATCCTGGGCTACATATTGAGACCCTGTCTAACTCCCCGATATATGCAGCCATCCCCTTCAAGATGCTGCCCAGTCCAGACCCACCCTCATCTCCCCAGAGACAATTATGGATGGCTTGTATGTCTACCAGTTTATGCTTGAATCCGTCTACATATAAAAGCATAAACACAAACCTTTTTCTACATGTGTGTGTTCATATAACACAGCATGTAGGACTAGTTTCGACAAAATCTCCCGAGAAAACACACACATCTTAAGTTTCTTTCAGGATTGAGCTCAGTCACAATGGATTGAAAATTAATAAGCAACATTAGATGGCCCAGACCTGGTCCTAGACCAAGATTTATTTATTCCCTGTGGGTCCATGGGGCAGTCTACTTTCCTGAGAAAGCGGGATGAGAGGAAAGGGCTCTGAGGTCCCTTCCACCTTTGAAACCGGATGACTGTGAGGTTCAATTTCCTCATCTGTCGCACAGATACAGCAATGCCCTCTGCTGCACAGACCACCCAGAGATTAACGTGGTCATGCAGGTGCTTTGCCGAGTGGGATGATCATTTCCACAGACTAGCTGTTGCTGGGGTCCGGGGATACCTTTGAAGAAGCCACTCTAACATCTGCACAAGGTTTGGCTCGGATGTCTGTGTTGCAGGCCAGGTTGTATGAAATTATTTCATTTTCTTTACCCTTGTAATATGGGACAAGCATTCCGGCACAGCAGCTCCCTAACTCTCAGAAGATTGAGTGAGTGAAATGCCCGAGCATCCTACAGTCCTCTCTGGGAGGGTCTGTCGAGCCTGCTCTGAGTTTTCAGAACACAAAGAGCCCGGATACTTCAGGGCTGGAATTGGTTTGTCTGAGATGCAGTTTTTCAGGTAGAATTTCATTTGTTTTATGAAGATTAAAATCTAAGAAATTGGTCTAAACTCTGGGACTAGGGGACATTTATCCCAATTTTCTCAGAAACATTAGATATGATGATCTCTTGGCTGAGACACTTTCCTGGAGGCAGCTGGGCTGCTGAGAGGAAAAACAAGCTTCTTGATTCCTAAGTGTGAAAGTCCAATGCACAGGTTCCTAAGAAACCAAACTGTTTGCCTGTATATATAAACGTGAGCTAAATGTCCGGGGTTTCTAGGCAATGCTGCCCCAGTAGAATTCAATGGGCAAAGATTTGTCCACGCCATTGTAGGTTCTAACCCGTCTACCCGTGCCCCTGGAGAAGCGCCAGGCTTCACAATGAAGCCCACCTTGTCCAGGCAGCCTTCTCTCACTTCCCACACAGTGTTCTCCAGAAGGCCCCTCCACTCTCCATCCCTATACCACCCCCTCGCAGAACTCAATGCCGAATCAGCTGTCTGGCTTCCCCATTACCCCACGATGATTTGAAAGCAGATATTATATGACCCATTCCGTGTCGCAGTACCCAGTAACAGGTAGAAATGCAGAGCTACTTAACATTTCTTTTCCACGGACACACAACAGTTACAAATCATATCCTCAATCTGTTTTCCAGGTAAATAGCTCATGCGTGTATATTATTACAAAGCTTTGAAAGATGAATCTCTGGGGAGAATTTGGATTAGAATCAATCCTTGAACACTGCCAAAACTATGTTAATACCACCAACCACATCAAGTATAAAATTCTAAAATATTCAACTAACAGATTTGTTTTCTCATTTTCCCTTTTAGCTGAATCTGAAGAAAATGCCACTTCAGCGTGTGATTAAAGGAGATGTGTATAATCTACATGACTCAGAGATGAGCCATGTGTACAGAAAGGGTCCTGTGTTCTTTGAGCACTCTTCTCAGTACTGGACACTGCTGGAACTTTCTGTGGGAATGTGCAAGACTGTTATGAAGTTCAAGCCCATTTAAACTAAAACAAAATTTTAGAATCATTTAAAAGTTCTCAAGCTTGTCGTAGAACTACCTGCCCTGGAAACCAACTGATACAGTTAAAGCTAAGGACAAGGTAGGAATCTGTGAAACCACAGAGGCTGGACAGCCTATTGACAGGGCATTGTTGGGGCTATACATGACAGCAGATACTCGCAAACTCTGCGGAGCTCCAGAACTCAGAATACAGGTGCTGGGTGCCAGGTTCTGCTTGCCCAGCTTCTGACTCAGGAGGCCTCAGGCAGGCCTGCACGTCAGCATCCCTAGCAAGTCCAGATGATACTGATGCTGGGGGCCTTGAGACCACTGCGCTGGATTAGCTTAGGAAAAACTGTGTGATTCCAAGAATATGGTGAGGGTGGGGAATTGAGTCTCTGTGTTTAATAGGCCGCTTCCACCGACGACACACTAGCACACCTAGAAGGGGTTTCTTTCTGCAAATTTCAGACACTGCAAAAGTCATCTCAAGGAACACAAGCAATTAATCTTCTAACACTCCAACCCCCTATGAGATTCAGTCAACGTTGTCAACCTCTGCCTTTCAGAATAAAAAAAAAACACTCAAAAAATAAAACAAAAAAAAAAGGTTTTCCTAAAGCTGTCATCTCTCAAGAGCTGGTGGTATTTTTGGAATCAAGGACTTTTTAAAATACTGACTATTGGGTCTCACCTCTGAAGAATTTTATTATCCTGAGACCCAGCCCTGGGGTGTTAGCTGCCCAGGGCACTACCATGAAGCAAAGGCTGAATTAGAAGTACTTTAAAGACATCTCCTGCAGTCTACAATCTTGCAAACTCCAGTTGCCCATATGGCCCAGTGCAGACTAGGAGGAACTAGCAAGATCATCTCTCAGGATGATGGAGATGCAGATCTCAGCACAACCCGCTGTTGGTGACAGTACCTACCGGGTGTGTGCCAGGAATACATACGTGGCCTAATTCCTTTAAATTCTGCTGCCTCCATGAAGAACATAAGGTCAGAACCTGAACAATAAACTATATAACTGTTTTGGGGGAAAGTATATGGCTCCTGAAGTGAACAGGCATTTGTGGCAACTTAAAGCACATCCCTTTCTGAATATCACCCGCAAAACCTAGGTACTCTGCAAGGCTCAGAATATTAAACTTAGGTTACCTCTAATAAGATAGCGGTGTCTATCTTCTCTCTTATAGACAGAGCTGTGACCATATGAAAGTTGCCACAGAGAACAGATAAAAAGCACAGCAGCCACGGTTAGAGGGCAGGCCCATCTCTGCTGCATGTCCACAGGTCCTTCACGGTATTTTCCTGAGCACCACAAACCAAGTCTGTAGTTTAAGGTCCGAGCAGACTGAAAACTGCCTTGCCTGAGGGTAAAACTTGAAGGCTGCCTTTCTTTTTACTGGAAACTGCCTCTCTCCTCTGCTCTCCACCCCATGCATTGCTAATTGGGAGCAGCCCACGCTTGACATGTACACAGCCATCTACGGTAAAATTGATTATTATATGACTATGGAAAGCAAGGAAGTCATTTTGTTCAAAATATCAGATTCCACAAAATCATACACAACAGCTGTTGGTGTACGCATGTGGGGGAGGGGCGAGCATCAGTTCTAAAGCTTTCCGATATCTTTGCAAAAAAAAAAATGGGGTGGGAGTAAAGACAGGGAAGGAAAAAGAAGGTTCTAACGCATTTAAGGCAGAAACCAATAGTGAAGCTAAATAATGATTTGTTTGGTGTTTTTGAGGTTCAAAACAAAAATTGCATGGTTCAAGATAATCTCTCAGGCTGTTTTATGGGTCTAGATCTTCTGTTACACTTTCAAGCAGAAAGTCGGTATTCCTCCACTGGGGCGTTGAAGCTACTTTTAATGACATCAGTTAAAAAATAAGGTGAGTCATGGCCGGTTGTGCTGCAGCCTAACAGATGATAGCACCCAGGTCCAAATATGTCACTGCCGACTTTTGAGCACCCACTTGTTTATTTGCAGACTCTTAGCATCGTTTTACTTAAATTTTTAAACTTTCCTTAAAGGTCGCTAAAATTCCCATTGGGGCCACCTTCAGGGGTGCTTAGAAACAATTCGCAAGAGAGTGTCTCGTGGCAAAATTTCCCCAGCTTCTAAACCGTTACCATGGCATTCGCCTCCCGGGTCAGAATGGGTGTGAGTCTGCACTCAACGCTGCCGACCATTTCAAACACCTTCCTGCTCATATTCCATAGCCGGAAAATGCCATCCATAAGCCCAGGCACCTCAACCGAAGAGATCCCCAGCGCTCCTAAGGTTTCGGGGTTCTGAACGTGTCCACTTTCAGTCTCTCAGATCTGATGAGAGCGCAATCTGATTCCTCTAGTCTTACTGACATCGGGTTGCTTATTTCACCAGGGTCATGAGGTGCAGCTTGAGGTCACATGTTAAACCACCCTTGGGAATAATTTCTTAAAATTCTTTTAAACAAGAGGATGTGGAGATCCCAACAAATCGCATACTCATGCCCAGACAGTTTGCGCCAAGAACACGGTCCAAAGCGCCGGCTGGACTGGAGGATAAAACAAACCCCTTGACGGCGCCCCCTCCCCCACTTGGGCTGGGGAAAGGTAAAGTGATGTCATGCGACCTTACCTTTCAGAAACAGACCAGGGCACCTGGCATGAAGGGCTGACCTGCGGCCACCGAAGCTGGGAGTCATTTTGGGTGTCGCACATGTACCTCCCTAGGAAATTCCAACAACATTCTACCCGCTTTCTGCATGCCAGCCATGACAA